>VUQH01061749.1:0-10952 GCA_015106775.1 Etroplus canarensis | reverse complement strand
AGGTGGATGAGTTTAAATACTTGGGATCAACCATCCAAAGCAACGGACAGAGCACAAGAGGGGTGAAGAAGAGAGTTCAGGGAGGGTGGAGTGGGTGGAGACGAGTGTGCAGCAAGCGTGAAAGGGAAGGTTTACAAGACGGTAGTGAGACCAGCCATGATGTATGGTTTGGAGACGGTGGCACTGACAAAAAGACAGGAGGCATAGCTGGAGGTGGCGGAATTTAAGCTGTTGAGAATTTTCGCTGGGAGTGACCAGGATGGACAGTATTAGAAATTAATACATCAGAGGGACAGCTCAGGTTGAGAAGTTTGGAGACAAAGTCAGAGAGGCAAGGCTGAGATGGTTTGGACATGTTCAGAGGAGGAATAGTGGATAAATTGGACAAAAGATGTTAACCCTAGTGCTGCCGGACCTCAATATATCGATGTCTCAGATAAGTTTTGTGTACTGCTGGTCGTCTATATATTGATCACTTCTGTTGTTTTCATTCACCGCCGGTTGTCTAGCTGGTCGTATAGCTGGCAGTACTAGGGTTAAAGATGGAGCTGCCAGGCAGGTGGAGAAGAGGAAGACCACAAAGAAGATTCATGGATGTAGTGAAAGAGGACATGCAGAGGGTTGGTGTGAGGGAAGAGGATGCAAGGAATAGGGTGAGATGGAGGCAGATGATCCACTGTGGCGACCCCTAACAGGAGCAACCAGAAGAAGAAGAAAGAAGAAGGTCAAAGCACTGTGCACTTTGAGTGCTCAGTTAGAGTAGAAAAACACTATTTAAGTATTCGACCATTTACAGTTTTCACTGTTGCAGAGTCCAGTGGTGGCACACTTTACACCATTCCAACCTGTAAGGCTTGCATGCACCTTCCATGAAAAACCATGCCATGAAGTACCATACAGTACCGCACAGATTTTGTGGTGATGTTAACCCCAGAGGAGGTTTGGAACTCTGCAGTTATTATTACGTCAACAGGGTGTTCGTGACTTTCATGCATTTGATGACCCTCTTTTTATGTGGTCTTTGGTTACTAAACACTTCCACTTTGCAATAATACCACTTACAATTCATGGGAGAATATCTAGAATGAAAGAAATTTTATGGACTGACTTGTTACAACGCTAGCTTCCTATAAAAGTACAATGCTGGAATTCACTGAGCTTTCTTTCACAAATATTTGTAAAGGCATACTGGTCTGTCATCTTCTAGCTGAGTTGCTGTGGTTCCTAAACACTTCCAGTTTGCAGTAATGCCACTTACAGTAAATTGTGGAATTTCCAGAAAGAAATACATTTCACCAAATGACTTGTTGTAATGGTGGTAACGTATTACATGAAAAAAACTCTTGAATGGCGCCTTCTTCCACAGATGTTTGTAAAGATAGAGTGAATGGCTAGGGGCTTGATTTTATACACCTGTGGCAATGAGACTAAAGGAAGCACCTGAATTCAGTGGTTATGAGGTGTGGCCCAGTTATGTGTTTTTAGCATCATTGGACATTAAAACTATTATAACCTTCCAATATCATTTAATTAAAGTGGTCAGAGGGGCAGTACATCCTTGTACATCCCTCTGGTTGTGTTTTTTTGGCTTGAGGTGATCTCACCTGTGATAAGAGACTTTGACCAGTGGAAGTTTTTTCAGATCAGATCATGTTAGTAGTGTAAAATAGAGCAAAAGAAGGAGCTTTAATGTTAAAGTGACATATAACTGATTGATGATCATATATATGTGTGTGTGTGTGTGTGTGTGTGTGTGTGTGTGTGTGTGTGTGTGTGTGTGTGTACATATATATATATATATATAATACTATACATTTTTTTAACAGTAGGTCTTTTAAAGTCTGTACACCAGATGACAACACCAATAACAGAGCATCTGCTGTCACATTAGATTTGCTCTGAAACATTATAGCTGGTATACAGTATAAAAAAATTGTGTCATTGATCGATAACATAATATGAAATGACAACCATAAAGCATATTTGCAGTAGCAAATGTGTGTCACAGCTGGCTTTGATTCATTGTGAGAATATGCACGAAGTATCTCTATTTCCCTGACGGAGTCTCTTTAGTGTGTCTCCATTTGTGCATTTTTTTAACCTCCAGCAATACAGCACAACATTTAAAGGAGACAAGAATTAAAGTGTCAAACCAAACAAAAATAAGCTCATCTATTCAGCTGCTTGTACCCAGTCATGTAACACCTGTTTCCTCTCTTTGAATTTCTCTTGGCCTCTGTTTATTATCACTTTTTTCCACTCCTAGCTGATTGTGTTGGATTAGGAGCGCACTTAACATCCCAGTAACACCATTACATTTAAAAGTGAGTGGATTTAGAGAGAAAGCCAGCAGGCATTAAACTGTGGAAAATGACACAGATAGAAACTTTTTCTAATTCCCACAGCATAGGGACTCTGAAAATGCCCCCCCCCCCACGCCCACATTTCTTCCAGAAAAAAATGTCCTCTTTTTTCATAACAAGGGACAGAGAAAGTGTGTCACACTGTGTTACGTTCCGGACTTCATTTGTTCAATCGCAGCACATGTATGAATGTTTGTAGATGTGTGAGCGGATGTGTTGTTTTACACGAGTGGGTTGGATGATATTTATATGTATATAAGTAGTTGTCCTCATAGTGAACCCACTCAATGATATATTTACTTTTAAACAGTTGGACTGGAATTAAGGCAATTCAGAGGAAGTTTCTGCCATCGAGTATAAGTGTGTCAGTGTGCATTTGTGTGTTTTATGTGCAATCAAACAGTGATTGAGTGTCTCTGTTCAGTACTGTACGGGTGTGCAGATGTTTGTGTAGCGAGAGTTTGTGTATGTGTATTAATGTGCACCATCAATTTCAGTCAAAAGCTGTGGCATAGTTGTGGATTATATATATTCTCCATTTCCAGACAGCTACCCTAATGCCCATCTCATTCACACAAGGCCCATTAGCCCGTGAGAGTGTGTGTGTGTGTGTGTGTGTGTGTGTGTGTGTGTGTGTGTGTGTGTGTGTGTGTGTGTGTGTGCCTCCAGCACCTGGTGTCTGACAGTGCCTAACCTAATGGAAGTAAAGCATAGCTGTAAAACCACTGGACTGTGCTATATATCCGCCTGTGCGAGTCTCTAGCTAACAGCTTTCACACCCCTGCTTTCACACAAACACACACATATAGATGTGCATACACATTTATCGACGCATACTGATTCAGACACACAAATGCAGACAGCCATACCACAGCTAATGGTTCGATAGCTTATAGAGAATCATTCAAAGAGAGATGGGACACATAGGGGGAACGAAGGGGAGAATGGAGGGAAATGGTAATGTAAATCTCCAGACATAATCCACGGAAGGGAAAAGACCATCGGATGTAGCAGTGTGTCTTAAGCTGGGAGAAATTTGTTTAGTGTGTTTGTATGTGCGTGTGTGAACACATATGGCTCTGATTATGTTTGCTGAGCTGCTTACAGTAAAGCCAGAGGCTGACCAGCTCAGCCTGTGTGCTTTACTAGCCATGAGTGAGCCGGGAGCTTTAATCACAAGCGGGGCGGGAAGGGGGGGGGTTGGAGAGTAGAAGAGGAGGGAAGCAGATGAGTAAAAGATAGAAGGATGGAATAATTGAGGCCAAAGGACATGATGGATGAAAGGTGAGAGTTTGCAGATGGAGAGAAAAAAATGGAGAAGTAGTTCAAAATGTCAAAGTGAAGATGGGAAAAGGTTTGGAGAGACAGAAGAGGGCAAAGGGAGAGCAGGATCACAGTGCCTCGCTGGAAATAAAAAGACAAGCTCTTTGCTCATTCTCTACTAATAGTGATTTAAGTATCTTTTGCTGTCACACTGTATAGCGTGTCTGCTCAGGGGATTTTAGTAGGGTTGAGGCTGAAATAGAGACTATCCAGACAAGAGTGTTTGAATACAAATGCAACATAAGTAGAAAAACCTTAAAGTTAAAGTGAGAGAAATAAAACAGAATATAAAATAAACTCCACAATCCAGACAATAAGTCTGTGTGTGTCCTTTTAAGCTTTCAGTGAATAAAAAAACACAATAGCAACTTAACTTATATGAAGTTCATGAAAACTTTTTTTTTTCTGTTTTAAGCACCCAGTCTCAGCTCAGTCATTCCCAGGAGGAATCCTCTGGTGTGCTGGAAGTGATGCGTTAAACGTTCCCAGTAGCAGCAGCAGAAGCAGCAGCAGCACTGGCATTTTTAAATGAACAATATAGCCAGAGATGAAAATTAAATGTATTAAAGGAAATCGGATGATACACCAGGAGACAAGCAATGAGACAGCTGAGTGCAGAATTCAATAAGAATTCATCAGAGCTGCTTAAAGATGATGTTCTGTAATAAGTTGTAGCTTTGTCCCATTTATTGCAGCTGACAAACACCATGATTTGTTTGGAGACAGTCTGACCCCCAGTCTAGAAAACATGAAGATACTTGGGAAATAATATTTCTAAAAAGACTGACTTTTTAGCCTACTCACCACATAAAGTGTTCCTCTGCAGAATGTGATAGGTGCAGTGCCTACACTTTTTCAGCAATGCTGATATTCTAATTACAAAATGCCTCAGAAACTTAATTAAAAGCAACTTTCTCTTTTGCTCTGTCTTTCTTTCTGTCTGCGTGTATGCTAGACTTATGTTAAGGGAGGAGGCACCCAGCGCTCCTCCTAAGAATATTGTGGCCAGTGGGCGCACAAACCAGTCGATCATGGTCCAGTGGCAGCCTCCACCAGAACCCCAGCTTAATGGAGTCCTCCGAGGATATGTGCTCAGGTAAAGACACACAGAAACATCTCCATAAGCTCCATTTTTTTCACCTTGTCTTTAAAAAACATCCCAGGTTACTGCTATGTCAGCCTAGGACATTCTTGCCAAATAGATTCTTAATCTCAAATGTTTCACTTCCTGGCTAAATAAATACATTTTTTTACTGGGTACAACAGACAGCGGCAAAAATTTGTGTCACAAATGTCGTTTAAATATTTTGTCGCTAGCATTATTTGTGCAAACAAATTAATTAAACAAATTAATCTTTGTTTTCAAAAAACAGTTTGAAAACTACATTAAGAGAGAGATTTCTCTTGATGTTCTGAACCTCTTTTGGATGTAATGAGGTCAATAAGCAGAGTTCCACTGGAGACTAGCAACATTTTTGTATTTCTTTTTCCTCTAGATATCACCACAATAAATCAAACAGTCATGATGTGACTGAAGCGTAGACTTTTTTAAATTTAATTATTAGGTTTAACAGAAGTATTGCATGAACTGTATAGAAATTACAGCAATTTCATTGACCAAATATTTATGGACCTAACTTTATTATGAACCATATGTGATAAAACCCCCAAATATGTAAGCTCTGGAACAGAGTGGTGAACCCATCCCCATCCTTATATTTATTTTATTATTTTTTTACAGCTTTATTACTGAACTGGTCTAAGAGCAAAGAAATCTACAAAACATCCTCAATTGTAAGATTTTTCCAACCCCCTTTTTTGCTCTTATGCCAATTTCTTAAAGATAGTGCTTGCATACAGTTCAAAGTTACCATATATTTTAAAAATGTAGAGTCTTGTGAAAATAAAGTTTTCTTGGAACTCTATGCAGTCCTGTAAAAAACTAAGTACACCCTTGCTTCTCCCATTGAAATAAAAAAGGTAAGTAGCAATCAGGTGCCGCTAATCAAACAAACTTGATTAATTAATCTTTTTTTTTAACTGGTCTGGAGCATTCAGATGGGAATTAACGCAATACCACTTCCCAGGAATGGACATCCCAGCAAATTTACCCAAGGTCAGACTGTGTGATACTCAGAGAAAGTTCAAAAAACTCTACAGACTTCAGTTAGCATGTTAATTGTTGTTCATGGCAGCCCAATTCAAAAAAGACTGAACAAATATGGCTTGTTTTGAAGGGTTGTCAGGTGAAATCCTCTTCTCTCTAAAAGAAAAAAAGGCAGCACAGCTTAGGTTTGCAAAGTCACATCACAATAAACAAAAACTTCTTGAGCAATGTCCTTTGGACAGACACACCAAAATGGAGATTTTTGCTATAATGTACAGCGTCAAATTTAGCAAAAACCAAATACAGCATATCAGCGCAAATACCTCATACCAACTGTCAAGCATAGTAGTGGAGGGGTGATGAATGGGGCTTGTTTTGCAGCCACTGGACCAGGGTACCTTACAGTCCACCGTAAACTCCTTTGCATACCAAAGAATTCTACAGGCAGATGCAACACTATCTGTCCAAGAGTTAAAGCTTAATCAAAATTAAGTCACAACAAGACAATAATCCCGAGCACAGCAGCATATCTGCAACAGAACAGCTGATAAAGAAAACAATCAAGATGTTTCTGTGGCCCAGTCAAAGACCAGACATCAGCCCGACTGAATTGCTGTGGCAGAACCTTAAGAGAGCTGTGTAGAAACAAATGCCTACAAACCTTCACAAACTGAGGCAACTTTGCAAAGAAGAGTGGGCCAAAATTCATTCACTACGATGTGAGAGACTGATAAAGTCATATAGAAAATTATTACTTATTAAGTTATTGCTGTTAAAGGTGGTTGAGTATATTAAGTACATTAAAATATTTTTTTAAAATTAAAATTTCTCAGTTTCAGTCATTTATTTTTTTAGTATTTTCAGTTATATATAGGGTTCAAATGATTTGCAAATTATCGCACCCTTTTTTAAATTTAACTTTAGTGTCCCTGTAGTGTAGTGGTTTGCATATTTGCCTTACAAGCGAAAGGTCCCTGGTTCAATTTCAAGTGGGGACACAAGCCCCTCTAACTATGGTTGCGCCAGGAAGGGTATCTGGCGTAAAATCTCTGCCAAATTACCAATCCAGATTAATCTTCTGTGGTGTACCCTTAGGGAGAACACAAGGGAGCAGCCAAAGGTACATTTTATTTTAAATTACACAGTAAACCATCCTTTTATATATATTTATAAAAGAACTGAGAAAGAAATTTAATTTCCAGTGTGTTAGTAGATATTTGTGTGAAGTTCAAAATGCCCTTCTTCCACATGTTTTACAGTGTACAAGGTGAGTTTTTTTTATCCATGTCAGAAAAGCACAATAACAATGGTTGCAAAATTATAGGGTCATAAAGTGTTTAACAAGACACTATGAAGCATTATGAAGTTATTCCTTAGTAAGTTCAAGGTTGTCTGTTTTTGCTTAGCCAGAATAGGATTTTTAAGGGGTGATACATGTTTCTAAGTAATAATGAGCAAAAATATAGCAGCAAAACCAAGTTGAATAGTGCATAAATAAATCCCAGAAATGTCTTTGCTAAAGTTTTGTTCAGCAGTTGTTCCCCTAATGTGGAGGATTTTCTAAGTGGTACTTAGTGCAAAGCCAAAGAGGTGGAACTTGACCTCGTCTAGCTCCTTCCTCCTGTACCTACTTGCACCACCGTCCTCATTAATGCAAGTCTGGACCTACTCAAGCCCCACTCACTGGCTATTAGCATTAATGCAAGCCCTTTGTCACACAGTACTTTAACCTAATAGAGAAAAGCTGTTGGCATATTAAGGTAGGTCAAAGTCACCATAACACTTTGTATGGGACTTAAGATGCTGGCATAGCTATGATTACTTTTACTTTTCTCTGTTATTTTTCACAAAGTCCCACCCTGTTGAACATGTTCTGTGAAAAACAGCATGTTTTGCTAGTGGGAGACGTTTTCTTTCAGGGCTTTGTGCCTGAAAGCTTTGGGAAGTCGGGTGAGGCAGCACAAAACATAAAATAGCCCATATCAAAAGGAGGTTGTGGTGGATGACTGCTTGAACACAGGACATTCACTCAGACGACTGCTGTTGAAATCCTCTTAGGACCTTAATCTCATTCTTAACTTATTAGTTTTACACTTTATTATTATCATTATTGTTATTATTAAATACAGTTTTCTATTTTGTTTTGAGCTGGACTAAGTCGCGCTCTACCTACTGGCTCTGTGGGGAGTTTCCTATCAATTTTCAGTTTTACTTTATTGAAAGTCAGCTGTGAAGTCAATATTTGGTATGACCACCTATTTTCTTCAACACAGTCTGAATGCTCTTAGGCAAGGTTTCTTGTCATTTCTTGAAGTAGTCTTCAGGAATAGTTCTCCAGTCTTAATGAAAAATATTCCAAAGCTCTTCTTTGGATGTTGAACATGACTATCAGATAGTGTTCACTTGCTATAGATAGTTTCTCAGGCCTGCCAGGCCTGCCACTTCTTCCTTTTGTTCTCCACTTGTCCAGTTTCTTTGTATTTTTTAAAGAGACACTGCCTACCATGCCAAGATATGGGAATCAAAAATTGCAAGAAAGTATGAGGAGGGGCTCAAGACATTTGTACAGTACTGCGTTCTTTCTTCCGTTCCGTGTCTCTCCTTCTGATGATAGCCACAGATACATTTACATAGAAACGCAACTGCTCTCTTTAGAGATACACCTGCTGCCCTCAGTCCTCTGTCATTCCTTTTGATGTTTGCCCGAAGTGTGACACTGTGTGTAATCAAACCGTCATCAGCTGCCTCACACCGATTCGCATGTAATTGCAGTAGAAGTTATCGGGTCTTTATCCTCCTTCAGTGTGTTATCTGCCTCCACTTCAGAAAATCAGTAGAAAATAGAATTGCACACTTACACACTCCCGCTATATTGCCTCCCCCTTCCCGCTCCTTTGGATCTCCTTTCTCCTTGTTGCTTGGAGATCTTCACTCTCTTTCTCCGATTTTCTGCCTCTTTTTTCATCTTCCTCCTCCTCCTCTCCCAATGTGAGTGTCATTGTGTCAGGTGGAAAGAGTGGAGAGAAGGCCTATCTCCTTTCTCCTTTGCAAATAGCCCCTTTCAGTCCCCATCACCCCCTCACGTAGTGTATGTGTATTTGTGTATATTAGTGTCTCACACATGTATACAGCATGTATGCATGATAGGTCGCTGACTCAGCCGGTGAATCGTAGGAATAACTAGTTACAGTGAATAGGCTTCATTTTAAAATGCTGACATGGGAATTATTACTCCATTCAGCTCCATCAGATATGTACAGTACCAAAGTGGTAATACACCTCCCTCTCTCGTCAGGTCATATATCCTTTTAAGTGGACATTTATATCACATGCACTAAAGCAAAGGCCTTGAAGGTGCACTATTCAAAGCTGTCTACCTGACATTAAAGTTTTTTAAGCTTTAGGGAACTTCAGAAGGATTTTGCACCAATAGAAAATATTTAAACATAGTTTACCTTTAAAAGCACACAAACAATAAAGAGGGAAAGTTTACATTTTTATTTTATTTATTTGAGAGTGTGTATTCCAACATAATGTCATAATCTACTACATACATTGGCATAATAATATATCACTGTGCTATCAAGCAATCTGCAAAGCATTCTCAGGCTGAGAGTGTAATTCCCTGAGTGCATTTTGTTATATTACATTCATTTATTGCACACTTTTGCCCCAATGTGGCCATGCACATTGTGACATGTATATGGTGTATACCCTTTATTTGTGTAGCTGACTCATAGCTATTTACTTGTTTAATTTCCTTACTTGTTTTTTCTACAGACCAACATATTGAAATGTGTCTTTGTGTGTTGTGTGTGTAGGTACCGTCTGGCAGGGCTGCCAGGAGACTACCAGGAGAAAAATATCAGCAGCCCAGAGACCAACTACTGTCTGCTGAAAGATCTGATCATCTGGACACAATACCAGATCCAGGTGGCCGCCTACACAGGAGCAGGCCTGGGTGTCTACAGCAGTCCTGTCACTGAGTACACACTGCAGGGAGGTGAGTACGTGCGCATATTTTTTATTTCTCAAAGCAAATGTGCCAAGATATTCTGAGACATTTTTAATCACTGCTCTATATGCAGGTTACTAAATATAAAATACTCTGACATTGTTGATATAGTAGCCCAAAAGAACCTCGTCCTTGATCTGTGAATCTTTAAATACGGGCAGGAAAAGACTTCACATCAGAGCAATCACACATTATGTGCACTGACTTATGAGTTCACTTTATATATTATGTAATACAGAGGACAAAAGAGAGTTTAAAAAATAGCTGCAGATGCGCATAATCTTTTTCATAGCAAAGAAAAGCACGCTATGTATTATAAGTATTCAAACAATGTAATTCAAGCACACAAACAGCATTCAAACACAACAGAATAAAAATTTGGAAGAGTTACAGTCTTGTGCCAAAGTCTTGAGCCATCCTTCAGTTCTTTTCATTTTGCTTCCAAAGAGCCAGACTTTATTATATATATTTTTTTTTAAAGTGGTCTGCAGCAATAGTTCTCCAGACTTTCTGAAGGCCTTTCAAAGTTTGTTTTTGGACAATGTCTGCTTTTTTGCTTATTTTCAGTCCAGTCCTTGTACCTGACCATTTTTCTGAAGAATGCTCTGTAGTGTAGTGCTTAACACATTTGTCGTACAAGCAAAAGGTCCCTGGTTTGAGTCAGGAAGGGCACTCGGCATAAAATCTCTGCCAAATGGTGATTAGTTCGCTGTGGCAACACCTTGGGGAGAATACAAGGGAGCAGCCGAAGGTACATTTAAGCCACTTAATACTGACCTATGACTCATTCAAGCATAAAAACTGCACCTAACACAAGGCATGAACCAGTGTTGTGTCTACAAATAACAGACAACTTAGCAGAGATACAGTTTTATAGTGTGTGTCCTTGTTACTAGCTGCCTATTGCAAAATAGTTGAATCTATGAGAAATGCTAAAGATAACACAGTTTAAAAGGCATAAAATAACATTTTTGCACCAACAAGGTGATTCGAAACCAGCAGTGTACTGAAAACTCACGTCATGGAGGACAAAAGAAGTGGCAGGCTTGAGAAATTAACTTCCTGACACCTTCGGCAACTTGTCTGCATTGTCATGCGGACATCCCGCCTTTCCTTAACACTTCTGCCTCTTCTGCAAACGCTC
>VUQH01061733.1:4378-14761 GCA_015106775.1 Etroplus canarensis | reverse complement strand
TTGCCAAGGGCAAACAAAAAGACTTTGATAAACTCTGGGAACCATATGTAAATATGATGACAAATGAAAGTGTTAGATTTTTATGAAATGATTTATGAACACTGTAAAATGTAGCCCCCATTTTCTTTCTTCCTCCCCCCGCCTTTTTTTTAAAATTATTTTTTATTGTTTTTTATTTATTATTTTTTAGTTATTTATTTATTTAATTTTTTTGTTTTTTCTTAATTTATTTTTATTTATTTATTTTTTATTTTTTATTATGCAAGGGTATGCAGTCTGTGTGTGTAGTGGGTATATGTATGTATGTGTATATGTTATGTGTTTGTGAAATAATTTTGAAAAAGACAATATATTGGCAAAAAAAAAATTAATAATAATAATAAATTGGCGATGGGTAGTAATACTATTACTAATTCACGGAGTGGTTGCTCCTGCCCACATGAGCATGGGGCAACAGCACCCAGAAAGGGTCCCTACTCAGGGATACGAGCACATGATATTTACATGACCAGTTATGATAGTAGTATTTCATACTGGATCAGTCATCGCACAGGTGAACAAGAACAACGTCCCTCAGTAGGGAACCAGGCTGAGGTCAAAAAGACTACAACTGGTATAAACTCTTCTCACAAAGAGCCAGAGGATAACCATGCTGAGGACGCACCTCACAGAGGCCCTGTGGCTGCACACAACCAAAAAGTGAAATGGATGAAATGGACCAGAGAGGAGTACAAAAAAAGTGAATAAAGCATTCTTCAAAGCTACAAGTGACCCTTCTGAGACTTCTACCACCCAAACAGCTTAGAGGATCTGACGACAAGAAAACCCTACAACTAGACTTAATCTGGACACAAACAACCTTGCTAATGTACGTAGGGATATCATCAGACATAAAAGGCTTACTGATGTAGAACGTGAAACCATTCGAGAAAGAGTGCAGCAGGTAACCCCAACCAATAAGGAATCAACTAGCCCAAGACCTGCCCACAAAGCCAACTTATAGCCAAGACGCTGATGAAAGAATTGCTGATGAAAACTCTGACCACCACTAGTCGCTAGAACCAGAAAAACTAAAGTGCAGGGAAATATCCAAAATGAAAACTCAAATATTACAGAAATCAGAAACTGTAAAGGAAACTACTAATGAAAGGTTGCCGCTACCAAAAATTAAGATTGATCACCAGAGATTGCCAATCCCCTGAATTCGGAACAAAAGCTAGATCTTAAGAACAAAGAAAACTTACAAATAGCTAAAGAAATACTTAAACAGGATATCCTAGCTAAGATACAAAGGCTCACAGGATTTGTAAAAATGAATGCCTTCTTCAGACAGATCAAAATCTTAAAAGAAAATGCAAAGACATTCTATGGCGGAATAGGGAAAAAAGCAATCGAGGTGAACAAGCCCCTCCCAATTGAGGAGGTTGAGGAATTTTGGAAAAACATCTGGGAAAAAGACAAAGCTCACAATGAGAACGCAACCTGGATCCAACAACAGGTAGGTGCTTATAAGGACCTAGAAAGCCAAAACTGGGAAGATATCACTTTTGCCGAAACTACTGTAGCCATCAAAAAATCAAGTAACTGGAAATCTCCTGGAATAGATGGGGTCAATACAACAACATATTGCCAGATAAACAGAAAGGGTGTAGACGCAGAAGCTACAGTATGGTTGTAAAGACTGCTTATTTACAAACTGCTTATTAATAGGATGGTACTCGAAGACGCCAAATCATCAATCGGTTATATATTCCAAGATCAGATGGCGGACATGGTTTTGTCCAACTAGAGCTGGCCTTTAAAACAACCACTACTGGCTTGAATGCCTGCTTGACATCAAGCAACGACTGACTCCTTCATTTAGTCCAATGACATGAGGAAAGGAAAAGCTGTATTCCATCCCAAGAGAGACTGCAAAATACAAACAAGAATTAAACCTTCAAGAGACACCCTCTAGAGATGATGACCTGGCAGTTCTGTATGCAAAGAAAATCAAGGCAACTGCCAAACACCAAGGCCAACAACAACTGCAGAAAAGATGGGAAGAAAAAGTAATGCATGGAAGATACCTGTCACGAATTAAAGATGCTGATGTTGACATAAAGTTAAACCATCCACAGGGGCCCAAACCAGCCACAGGGGCCCACAAGCCAGTGTACTCCTAGTGCTGGTCCCAAGCCCGGGTAAATGGTAAGGGTTGCGTCAGGAAGGGCATCCGGCGTAAAAACATTGCCAAATCAAATATGCGGATTCATAACACTTGACCCGCTGTGGCGACCCCTAACAGGAGCAGCCGAAAGAAGAAGAAGATGTTGATATAAAGTTGATGAACCAATGGCTAAAGTCAAATGAGCTTAAATCAGAAACAGAGGGACTAATTATAGACCAAGCTCGCCTTACAAGAGTATACCAGCATCAGATTATCAAAGATGGCATTGACCCTCAATACCACATTTGTAATGGATCCCAGAAAACCATAGATCACATTATAGCAGACTGCCCAGAACTCACAAAGACGAATATATCCACCTGCACAATAAGGTTGCAACCCACCTACACTGGAATATCTGCAGGGAATATGATGTGGACACTGTAGAAAAGTGGTATGAACATGATTCAAAAACAGTAATAGAAAAAGATGATATTACTATCCTCTATGACATGCCCATTCAGACAGATAGAGCAATAACAGCAAACCACCCAGACACTGTGATCAAGAATAAGTGGGAAAACAAATGCATCCTTATTGATGTGGCCATACCATCTGATAAAAACATCGACATTAAAGTATCAGAGTGTTTACCTTTCGGCTGCTCCCTTGTATTCTCCACCAAGGGGTCGCCACAGCGGATTAATCCGCATTGGTAATTTGGCAGAGGTTTTACGCCGGATGCCCTTCCTGACGCAACCCTCCATGGTGAGAGGGGCTTGTGTCCCCACCTGGAATCAAACCAGGGACCTTTCGCTTCAAAGGCAAATGTACAAACCACTACGCTATCAGAGAAACTGTCCAAATATTAAGACTTGGAGATAGAAATAGCCCAGATGTGGCAGATGAGGACAGTGGTAATTCCTGTTGTTGTAGGTGTCCTTGGACTTATAAAGAAAAGTACTGAAAACTGACTCCATGAAGTCCCAGGAAATACAGAAAACAGCATACACTCTAAGAAGGGTCCTCTCTATCAAACTCTCCTCTACTGCCTTTGAACCATGGTTTAGTTCTCACCCTGGATGGCAAAATGTAGACAAATTGAAGTATAACATAATAATAATAATGCTAATAATGCTAATAATAATAATAATAATAATAATAATAATGATTAGTAGTAGTAGTAATATTCATTCTTAATTTTTCATATTTACTTGTAGATGACTGCAGCACCACTCTGCTGCCCTATCCATAATTCCATCATATTTTGAATACAAAGCCATTTCATTGTTTAAAGGTAAAGTCTGTTGGGCTTTTACACTCGAGCCTACTGGCTCATCAGGCCAGAGCTTATCCCGGATTCTGTAGAGTGAAGCGACGTAGGGTACCAGTAAATACCTTCCCAGTATTTACTGGTACCCATTTCTACTGCTGGGTGGACAGAGGCACACTTGTGGTTGGGACCTTGCCAAGGGGTCTTGGCACGGTGGGGATCTGACCGGGATTCAGCACCTTAACCATTACACCACCACTGGCGTTGATTTTTACTTATTTATTTATTTTATTTAGTTTTATTGTTTGCAGACTGTAAAATGGCAACTTTAAATGTGTTTCGACATTATCAATTTTTATTTTTGGCCACTTAATTACATGACACATATTCAGCATTGTAATCTTCATATACCAAGTTATTACTCAGTTATTTCCTTGGTAGGTACATGCTAATTTCCTAATTATTATCTTTTTATTATTGGATTGTTACCATACTATTAACATGGTATTACTACGGTTACACCTAATTGCTAACTAAATATTAACTGTGTTTTTTCTTACTTTTCTTATTTTATTTATTTTTTTAAGAAAAGGGGAAATGAAGAGGCTATCCAGTAAGACACTGTGACATAGACAGTGATATGTATCAACTTCAATAGAAATCCAACCAGACATAAAGATGGATATGCCAGGAGTACAACTAAAGTCCTTCACCAGATTCACAGAAACAGGCCAGTCCAGGAAAGCAGATGCTATAGCTCAGAAGCTAAACTACACATCCATTTATATCTCTTGCTAACAACTGGCTGGGGTGAAACAGACAAAGCACCTCTCAGAATATAGGCAGTTAATACTACAGGAATGACCAGATTTTTACACATGCTTAATGCTTAAAAAATATGACACAAAATTGCTGACAGATTAAAATAATGCATAAATAAAAAAGACTGTTCATTATTAAAACAATTAAATTAAACTATATCACATAGTATATAGACACAACTTTTACTCTATAGTGTCATGAATATCTTCAATTGAAATCATTTTCCAAATTTCACATAATAGCATGAACACAGGTACAAAAAAACAAATCATGAAACAAAATGCCACAGATTTTTTTAAAGAATAAAAGAAAAAGACTATTGATGAAGTCTAAAAACTCCCACTCTCTTGAATGCAGGAATTGTAATCTGTCTACCAGTTCTCACAAGACAAAGAAGAAACTGTTTAGAGATGTTCCAAAAGGTGAAATACTATAGTCTTCAAGAGAATATTCTGGTTCATTAAAGTACATAGAGGCTGGATTTTTCTAAACATCAAAGCTTGTTAAAGGTAGCATGTAACCTCCACTGAATACATGGCAGTGGAGGAAAATGACAAAACCACATGTAGGAGGTGGGATTTTTCCCTAAAGCACTGTTGATTAGTGGGACTAGAACCAGCATCAAGACATTTTTTCTAAAAGATTAGGCTTATTTTGGAGGTACAAGGATGCCACTAACCTTTTTAGTCTTGACAGTGGATTGGCAGCAGTCTCCTCCATCATAGTTACAGAAGGCTCTGTTGTTTACTGCATCACAGTAGTTGTCTCCCATGAATGGCTACATGAAAGAGAGAAAGCCAAGCAATTAGGCAAAAACACTCTGCTAAGAACATCCCGCCTTTTCAATTGCTAACATTCCTCCCAGAATCTTTTGTTATAGTTTTCTCTTGAGCATTTCAGGACCTTTAGAAGTCCGGACAAATTTGCTGATGAATCTGATACATGAAATTTTCCTCATTTTTCAACGTGACTCTTTAAGCCCTTAGTCAGGCAGACCCGTAAATCAAACTGAGGACACTGTAAACTTTTCACTGCACAAAATGCTCCAGTAATTTGATTTATTGTGTTGGCCCCACCCTCTCCACTTGGGTTACCAATCAGGTTATCCAATTGGCCAAAATGAGTGGATGATATTCTTCCATGAAATGAGTTTCCTTCACATATTACACTCACGTGTGAATGCCCCATTGCTGGAGCAAATTAAAAAAATAAAAAACATTTAGCATAATGACACAATCGCATATGTGGATTATTTTAAGGGGTATTACTCCGGATTATAGCAAGTTAATGGATTTTGGAAGTCTGAAAAAAGACAATCATATAACAGCAGCATGTTTAATTGACTTGAAAGTGCTTAATGTCTTCTGTTAATAATACCTGTGTACCCTGTGTGTGTGGTTGTCCTCAGCAACCTGACTCAAAAAGACTCGAGTGTTGCTTAATTTCCATTAGACTAAATAAATTGTAAATGCAAATATTCTTCCTTCATCTATGGACTGAGGGTTTTACTTATACTTCACCTACGAATTCATTGTTTGTCTATAGCCGAGCACACTGAATATAAAGCTTCATTTTCATATAATAAACATGCCATATTTCTTGTGTCTAAGGTCAAGAAGATAGGTGTTAGACTTACATTTCTGTGTGATAGATATGACAGCTACCCTTACCTCACATCCTTTGATGCAGTGGAGTAATTCTGGGTGTGGATACCATTTCAGCCCCATTGTGCAGATAATACTCTGTAAGATAAGACAACGTTTGTAGCTTGAAATTAAGAAATACTGCTGCTTTCAAAAATTTGGTCCATAAAACTTATTTCCTGAACATTTGAAGTGCTTTGCCAGGACTTTGTTCTTTTTTTCCCAGCATTCAGTCCACATAATCCTTAACCTTACTAAACTCAGTGGGCACATTTTAGCTGCACACAGACACAGCCTTAAGACAGGGAAACATAGGAGTTATCAAAAGGGCTCATGTGCTACTCATGGAGGATTTTATGTGAAGCCTTCTTTGATCTCGACTGAAACCAAATAAATTGATTTTTAAAAGACATAACTTCAAAAAATGCTTTTTTTTGGATAAACTTAGTCAAACCCCTAGGAGAACAAAAAACTGGAAACATGAGGGAGATGGCAGCATAGAAGAAGAGCACCATGCTATCTAATATCTTTGCAGAATGTGTGGAATCCTGTCCTGTTCTCCTACTGTGCTCTTCTTTGAAATGCAACAGAAAACATTTCTGCTCAGGGGAGGTGGGCAGTAATGTGCATAGAATGTATACCTAAATGTCCAGATGCATCCATCTAGGCATATCCTGCACAGGTACACAATGATGTAAATGCTCACATGACTATGGAAAGGCATTTTGATTTTATGAATGGCAGTTCATAAAATGTATTTCATGTGCTGGACAGGTGTACATGAGTTTACATTAACCAGCTGGCCAGAGGTTTTGTTTATAGCATATGTAAATCAGGCTTAGATAGTGCTGCTCATAGTCAGAAGTGCCTTTGGCAGCAAAACCCTGGCTGACCTCAGCTGATCCATTTTTCAGACCCATTGTGCCCCCATATCTCACAAAGTTGACATTATTTTCTTTTGTTGCTGCATACTAAGGTATTTTTCATTACAATGGTGTCAGCAAATCAATGCAAAAAGAAAGATAGGGACTTCAAAGTGGAGAGAAATAACAACATAGCATCTGAGGACAACTGAGAGCAGTGGGAGTGATGCTTCTGCTACTGTGATATGTACTGAATAGCAGAATCCAGGCATGTCTGCTGTGTGTGTATATGTGTGCTTCTTGTGAGGAAGGCTATTATGGTCACTATAGATGGTGAAATATTGAGAACATTTTTATATTAGAGGTGAAACTTTTTGCAACTGCTGTACTTTTATACTCTCTTCCTTGTGCTCTACAATGATGATGTCATCTAGAAACTCTCCTCTTTCCTTCTTTCTCATTCTCTCTCTCTTTCCTCTCACAGCAGTGTCGTAAATCATGATAATCCATGATTGTAGCCTGGCCTCACCCCTCACTACGTATGGGATCCTCACCCTCTGAAGCCTCCCCAGGGGACTGATACCACGTAAAAATAGATCCCTATCTCAGCACCACCACAGACGAGGTCATGTCATATAGAAAATGACTAATTCTGCAGCAAGCCCGACAGGGTAATTTTGCTGATAAAGGGGGAGGAGGGTGCTGAGGGTACAGAGTAGTCATAGATAGAGAGACAGGGAAAGGAAAGGGGAAGGTGGAGATAAAGAAGGAGGAGAAAAATCTAAGTGGGTCACACTAAGAACCAAAATACAACTAGTTTAAAGGCAATAAATCAACATCACTTACTAAGGTGGGCAACAGTGATTTCCAGCTCAGCGAAGTAGAACTAGAAAGTGGATTTGGGGACATGAATTCTCTTTTAGATACTGCATGAAGAATCCCATCCTTGAGAGAAAGTTTAAAATTTTGCCAATTCCTATTTACAGCATAACTGCTGTTATTACAACTGTTATTACAACTGCCTTTATCATGATTTTTTTTTCCTTTCCATCACTGTCATGTCATTCTTTTGTCATTTGTTAATACCTTTTCCAACTGACATCCCTCTGCATTTCTTTATGCTACATCTCTGCTGTATGTGCTGTATTCTTTATCTCTTGTGTATTTATTCAATTTTATTTTCCACCTTTTTCTAATACTAGAAGTACTTAGGCAGCCATAAGGTGGATCAGTGTCACTAATATCATTGATTCACTTTGACATAAATCCATTCACAAATTTAACACCCTACAATTAGGGAAAAAGAATCCATAACAGTGGTGGAGCCAAACAATGTTTTGGCCAGGCTAATAATGAATATGGATGAAAATACAGAAAAGTACGAATGTGAGCTATCTACACATTACACCAAAAGGGGCTTTTATGACATCATATTCTAAATCCATAGGCACTAATAAGGAGTTGGTTTCCTATGCTATAATAGCTTCCATTCTTCTGGCAAGGCTTTCCACAAGATTTGGGAGTTATGTATGTTTGCCAAAGCATTTGCTAGGTCAGACACTTGGACAAGAGGGCCTAGCTCACAGCATTCATTGTAGTTCATTCCAAAGATGTTCCATGGAGGTGAGGTCAGGGCTCTGTGTGGGCAAGACAAGTTCTTCCACACTAAACTTATCTCACCATGTTTTATGGACCTTACTCTGTGTACTAGGTCACAGTCATGCTGGAACAGAAAAGGTTCTTTCCCGGACTGTTCCCACATTGTTGGAAACATAGAATTGTCCAAAAGGTCTTTGTAAGCTGAAGTATTAAGATTTCCCTTCACTAGAACTACGGGGCCCAGGCCAACCCTAGAAAAAACAACCCCGCTCCACCAAACTTTACAGCATTAAGTCCATTGCAGTCAGGCAGGTAACAGTCTCCTGCTATTCACCAAATCCAGACTCATCATTTAGACTGCCAGATAGAGAACTATGATTCATCTGAGTTGCTGTGGTTCCAAAATGCTTCTACTTAATAATATCACTTACAGTTGATCAGTGAATAGGGAAGAAATTTCTAAAACTGACTTGTTGGAACAGTGGCATCCTATTATAGTACCATGCTCAATTTCAGTGAGGTCTGTAGAAAGGCCATATTTTTCAAGTGTTTAAAAAGTGCAGAATGCAAGGCTAGGTGCTTGATTTTATAAACCTGCGGCAATGGAACTGACTGAAACACTTGAAGTCATTAAGAGGTGTGGGCCAATACTTTTGTCCTTATAGTGTACCATTAGACATTGACGAATCATATAATCTGATTTCCCATCATTTATTGCCAGCCCTGGTCACCCTTGTTACATAACACAAATTTCTGCTTACTCTTTAGGATGTTTGTTCTAATTTTAATTATTATTACAAATACATTACATATGTGCTTTTGTATGTGTATGTTCAGGATGATACTGAGTGAGCTTTTATTACCTCCTGTATATCAACAGGAAGAGGGACAAAGCAAAACATTATATTTGCTCAAGTAGACCCTACCTTACCTCGTCTAACCTCTTATCACCCCTCTGAAATATTCACCATACCACCATCACTTCTCTGACTTTTCTTATGCTATCAAATGCACCCAACAGCATAACCTCAGGTTTCAAATTACCCCAGAGCACAAATCATATCAATTACACAAATCCATAAAGGCAGATCATTTCATGTCCACATGGCCTAACCCACCCCTCTCCCAACATCCACCACAAAAACCTGCTGACTCAGTGTGACTCTGAAACAGAAACAAAAGGCGTAGAAAAAAAATTTAAAAATATGTGCTCTTTTAGTCAGCCGTGGCTTCTCTAGTTACAAAACTTGATGCTTTTTAGTAAGGGCTGTCTCTTGCTTTTCAACTAAAGGGGCATTAAGCTGTCAAATGAATGTAAGACAAATTTCACATAAAGAGAGACAGTAAAGTTAGAATTTAGAGTAGGTAACCTATCTACAATGCATGCAATGCAGCCATACTCCTGCATGGCTCCTGACCTTCCCAGTAAGAACAACCTTATACCTTTTTATCTCTCCATGATAGTTATTATATCATCTTGAAGACTGAATGGAAAGTGGGCAGTGCCAGGTTTTCATACTTGTCAAGACTAAATTAAAACTTTAAAAGGTTGCCATGCCTCTAAGCCAAATATTTGTATGACAGTGGGCACCTAAGACAGCCACAAGTTGGCATTTTGCATTGAAGATGATGGAGTCAGGATGTCGGAACTATATGTGAAATTCCAAAGAGAGCTGTGGATCACAGAACTTTGTGAAGAGCGTTTTGTCAAAGCTGTGTGGCAGAGACAAATACATGTACAAACTTACCTTCAATTTGTGTGGATTTCTCCAATGTTCTTTAAGTACATTTTCAACAGTCATATTGTGAGGGAGGATCACAACGTCATTGTTTCCCTCTCTGCATGTCAGCTCACACTCCTTACCTGTGTGTGTGTGTGTGTGTGTGTGTGTGTGTGTGTGTGTGTGTGTGTGTGTGTGTGTGTATGTGTGTATGTGTATGTGAATGTGTATGTGGAGTGGGGGGTGGGTAGGGAGAAGAGCGAGAGAGAGGATTATACTAAAGATCAAGACCAAGATCAGAGATCATTTGAGA
>VUQH01061732.1:0-17720 GCA_015106775.1 Etroplus canarensis | reverse complement strand
TTTATCCAGTTTGAGTTCTGACACAAAGCTCAGGACAGATCGAATGCTGTGTTCCAGCTGTCCAGTTACTTTTGTATAAGTAGGTCAGTGGCCTGAAGGGCATCCAGTGATTGGGCTGACATTTTTCTCTCTCTCTCTCTCTCTCTCTGTCTGTCTATCTCTCTCTCTCTGCCTCTCTCTCTCTCTCTCTCTCTCTCTCTCTGCTCTCTCTCTGTCTGTCTCTCTCTCTCTCTCTGCCTCTCTCTCTCTCTCTCTCTCTCTCTCTCTGTCTGTCTCTCTGCCTCTCTCTCTCTCTGTCTGTCTCTCTCTCTCTGCCTCTCTCTGTCTCTCTTTCTGTCTCCCTCTCTCTGCCTCTCTCTCTCTGCCTCTCTCTGTCTCTCTCCCTCTCTCTGCCTCTGTCTCTCTCTGTCTCATGGTTGTGGGTTGGACGCTCTAATGATGTGTTTCAGTCTGGAGGTGTGGCTGGGCAGAGCTGTCCATCACCTTCTCGGCAGTATTGGAGCGCTCTTGTTAGCTGCTGCTCAGCTTTGAACTGCTTGTTGTAACTCTCTGGCTGTCTAACGTCTCTTTTCTGCTGTCCACGTCCCACACCGGGACCAGTTAGGTGTTCTCCCTGACTCACGGCTACTCTTGAACCTGAGGATACTTCCAAAAGTTTTTGGACTGAAACCACCAAGGACTTCCTGTGCTGAACCAAGAAACCCCAGGAAATAAACTGCACATCTCTTCACCATCTTGTGTTTACACTTCACTCATGAAACTGTTCAAACGTTTCACCAGAGTCCACTCTCAGCTCCACTCCACCAAACTCTGACAATTAAAAATAAAACTATAAATTGGTACAGTGACAATAAAGACAATCTTTTCATTCTTTTTGTTTTCTCTGAATGTTTAACCACCATGCAGTGGGATCACACCAGCTGCATTCTGATAACAATAATAATAATAATAATTTCTACATTATTACGTGTGTACTCAGTACTAACACCTTGGAAAGTGACAGTATTTCCAGTCATGTTTTCAGTGACATCAGTAAAGAAAAAGTAGACCAGGGTTATTTATATTTGACAGTCCTATGGAATAATTTCATCCTGAACACGAGTCCATAGACCTGTCACTACAAGGGTACCTGGCCAAAGAGAGAATTTGATTGGTTACTATGACCCAAATGTAATTTTAAAAACTGATGTGGGATATCACTTTGCCATCAGACAAGACTTAACCCTTTCATGCATGGTGGTCACCGCAGTGGACAGATGTTCAAAAGCCATTTCCTTTAACATGTTTTGTTGCTATAGTGGGATATCAGCCAACAACTCTTCAACATACTGACGTCATGTTTTAAATGCAAAAAAATTCAAGAGCATTAAAAATATGTTATGACATAGTTTTTGCAAACTGTAAATTTCACTTAAATTGTAATATAATCAGTTATAGAGAAAAATCTTGTGTGAAGATGTCATAATTCATGCATCAAAGGGTTAAGTGAGTGCAGTGATAAAGAGTAACAGTGTGACAGTGACTAACACTTCCCTCTGCTCTGCCTAATTCATAATAAATGGGCTCCTGCCACAGCAAACAAAATATGCATGTTTAAAATGATTTTGAGTGTTTCGTTGTAGAGATTGGGACAGCCACTTCACTGACCGGGGGGAGGATCTGGGACTGGGAGATGAGGCTGTGAGGCAGTTTGATGTTGAGGTTGCGGTTGGTGGGGATAACTTCTGCCCAGGTGACCTGGTAGCCAGTGAGCTGCTGGTAGGGTGGGGCTGTGGACAAATCCCAGCTAAAGACGGCTGTCACGTTGCTGCCCAGGACCTCAAAGGATGCTGTCAGGTTGGCTGCCTTCACCAGGACCTTGTGAGGAGTCACAGCTGAACAACGCACAAATGGAAGGTCAATGAAGCTGCAGACATGTGGATGCATGCTGATTCTAGGTGTGCAGACATTCATAAATGCATCCAAAAATACTCCATTACTTTAGATCGAAAGCTAAAATCAACAGATCGTATATTTTGAAGATGTGACATCGTGTTCGCCTCACTTGTCTCTCGAGGACAGCTGATGGGTTTGGGACTCTTGGCTTGGATGGCGGCGCAGGAAGGAGTGCGAAAGCTGGCGATTTCTGCCAGAGGACGGCTCTTCTTGCTGACTGGCTGCAGAAGGACTTTATACTTACAGGAGAACAGCAAGCCCTGCAGGCTGATAAAGCTCTCCTAGATTAGACAGACACAAAGTGATCATGGCTCGCTGGAGACTCGTTCCCAGTTCCAGATTACTGTAAGTCTCTTTTCACGGCAGATAAAGCAAAACAGTAAAGATAAATATGCTTCCTTGGCCAATCAGTAGCAACACTCAAACGAGTTTCCTCTTCCATCTGTGCCAGCAGTTTTCTGTTCCAGCTGCATTTTATTTCAGATTCATGAAGATCTTTTATCTGAGAAGTGTTACCTGTGTGCTGGCCTTCTCCACTCGTCCGGTCTGGTTGTGTCCACAATACTCTGGACCCCACTGGATTCTGTAGAATTCAACCGAAGGATCTGCGCACACAGCAAGGGAATCAAACACTGTCCAGTAACAGCAGGACTGCAGGGGGGTGGGCTCTATTTAAAGGAAGAGTCCGACATTTTCAGAGTCTTCTTTCATGACTAACTCACAGACACTTTTGTTCATCGCGCTCAGTGGAGCTCATCTTCCTTGAATGAGACTAGGTTTAGGGTTAGGATCTGTCTAAATGGGATCATCCCAGACACTCTAATGGTTAGATTTTGGGCCAGTTGTGGCTCCTTCTTCCTGCCATCTTCCTGACACTTGTCTCTGGCCATCAGGCGCCCACACGGCTGTACCTCACTGAGTGACCCTCAGAGTGTGCTTTAGATGAGGACAATTTAACCCTGACCCTAAGACATTGCCAGAGATGCTGGAAATATATTCAGATCATTACATCAAGAAACCTTGTTGGAATAAATAAAAATAAAAATGAATAAAAAGAATTTAATTTTAAAAATTAAAACAAATTAAAAACTTTAAAAGAAATAATAAAAACTAAAAAAATAAAAAATAAATCCATTAATAAATTACAAAATAAAATTGGCAGTTTTCACTGAGGTGATTTTTCTAACATGCTACAAGCATGTCACCGTAATTTTTATGGACATTTTTACAGTTTAAGTAATTGCTTGCTTGTGACATTATGGTATTCTCATCATAAATAAAGACATATTCATTTTCATGGTAAAAGTTTGTGTTTTGGCAGTTTTTTAACATAATTTTATGGACTTTTTTACAGTGTAAAATTAAAACTGTTGTGTGAAACAGTACCCATTTTTCATTTCTACGGTTTAACATATCAGGACATAATAAAAAAAATCATCTGGCCCATAGCAGGTCTTAAACTGAGATCACCACAACCTCAGATGAACTATGACACATGACATATTACTCCGGATTACTATTTATTTAACAAAAACTGAACTAAAATGCAGAAGCAGTGTGTAATACATTATGTCCAGCCTCACTGTTTCCACAGGAGTTCAGAGGTCAGTATCAGCCAGGAGCTGCTGATCGGTGCACTGATTAACTGATCATCAGTCAGTGTGAGCACCTCAGCTGCTGCTCTGGAGCACTCAGGTGTGTGTTAACACAATGCCAAGGAGGACAGATATCAGCAGTGGTCTTAGAGAAGAACCAGCTGGTGCCCATCAATCTGGGAAGGGTTATGAGTCCTTTCCAAAGCCTCTGAAGTCCATTGTTTTACAAAGAGAAAGATTATTCACAAATGGAAAACAGTCAAGACAGCTGGCAAGCTTCCCAGGAGTGGACGTCCCAGGAAGGTCAGCCCAAGGTCAGACTGTGCAACAAAACCAAGAGCTACATCACAGACTCTACAGGCCTAAGTTAACAGGTTAAAGGTTAAAGTTCATGACAGGACCATTAGAAAAAGACTGAACAAGCATGGCTGGTTTCCAGGCGCTGCACTGAACCTGGAGGTTTATGTTACATTATTAATTAATGTTATCCGTGACGTGTTAAACAATAATAACTGCAATGCTTCATTCACCACAGCCGTACACACCTGTGCTTCTTTGCCAGTAAACATGAACTCTGAGCTGCCCATCCTGGTAGAACGGTGTCCCCACATCCAGGATGTCACCTGTTGGGTTTCTTGGAACTCCGCTGGCTTCAAAACAAACAAAATAGAATCAAACTTCATAACTATATATCACATAATATCTGCCAGTATAAAGCATCATCTCATAGAGTTTAATAAAGAAACAACACTTCAATTAACATCCATTTATTACCAAACAGATCTACAGTTAGGTCCATAAGTATTAGGACAATGGAGTTTGTTTGTTTGTTTGGTTGGTTTTTGTTTGTTTATTTTGTTTTGTTTTGTTTCTTTTTTGTTTGTTTGTTTGTTTGTTTTGTAGTGTTGCCTTTTACACCACCACAATCAGACAGTTAAACTGTGACTGAAGTGCAGACATTCAGCTTTAACTCAGGGGTTTAAGAAAGGAATTACATTAACTGTTCAGGAATTACAGACATTTGTATTCATGGTCTCCCATTTTTAGAGGTTCAGAAGTAATGGGACGAGAGACTGACAAGCAGTTTAATGACCAAGTGAGGCCTGGTCACATCAAAATAGACCTATCAGAAAGAGAAAAAACTTTAGGAAAGACCAAAACAACAATCTGGAAAATTTTTAAAAAGAAGGAATGAACTGGCCAGATCAGCAACACCAAAAACCTGGAAGACCACAGAAGACAGCTAAAGTGAATAAGTACAGGATTCTTTACATAGTTAACAAAAATCAGTCACAACATCTAACCAAGTCAGGTATGACTGCCAGTGGAACCAGGTCACTAGTGTTTGTTGATGATGTGATGCTGATAGAAGCAGCAGGATATATTGTGAAGTGTACAGGGCTAACCTCCCTGCTCAGATTCAGACCAATGCTGCAAACTGATTGGACGGAGCTTCACAGAGCAAATGGATAATGAATCAAAGCAAACTGCAAAAGCAAATCAAGAGTTTCTGAAGGCAAAGAAATGGCCAAGTCAGCCACCTGATCTCAACCCAGCGGAGCAGCTTTCAGTTACTGAAGACAAAACTAAAGGCAGAGGCCCACAGACAGGCAACAGCTGAAGACGGCTGCGGTAAAGGTCTGGTAGAACATCTCAAGAGAGGAAACATAGCATCTGGTGATATCTGTGGGTTCTAGACTTCAAAAAGTCACTGACTGCAAAGGATTTTCATCCCAGTGTTAAAAGCAAGTTAGTTTGTCTCATTACTTTTGAGCCTCTGAAAATGGGGAACTATGAATAAATATGTCTGTAATTCCTAAACAGGTAATATAATTCTTTTATCAAAGCATTTAAATTTAAAATCGACTGTGGTGGTGTACAGGGGCAGCATTACAATACAAGGTAGTCATAGCGAACACAAAAAATGTTAGCTTTTCTGTTAAACTGATGAATATTTACCTATACGGGCTGAACTTTCTGTTCTTTCTTTTTGTAGTGAGCCCCCTGGTGACACGGGTGGGAAAAATAAGATATTACTATGTGGTCACAAGTTTGGAAACTTCCTAGCTAAAGTGTTCACATCTTAGAATAAGGTGACCACAAGATACAATGTTTGTTATTTACAGTACTTTACATCATATAGCACCTTAGTGCAATATAAATAAAACTGCATTAAATTAAATTTTAAAGACAATGTAGACTATAGCATCCAATCAGGAACTGTTTTGTTTGCTGAGGGGGAAAAAGTCACAGAACAACATTCATTTATTACCTGCAGAGCCCAGCATGCTCTAGACTCTGTGGAGTCAAGTCAAGTCAAGTCAAGTCAAGCCAAGCCAAGTCAAGCCAAGCCAAGTCAAGCCAAGCCAAGTCAAGTCAAGCCAAGCCAAGCCAAGCCAAGCCGAGTCAAGTCCAGTCAAGGCAAGCCAAGTCAAGTCAAGTCAAGCCAAGTCAAGCCAAGTGAAGTCAAGTCAAGTCAAGTCAAGTCAAGCCAAGCCAAGTCAAGTCAATTCAAAATTATTTCTACAGCACCAACATAAATTAACACATTCAAAAATATTAGATAAAATAAATAAAATATTAAGAATAACAATAAAATCAGAATAAGGCAGATGACCTCTGAGCTCTGGATGGGCAATGAGGCTTAAGGAGCTCTGACAAATAAGCAGGCACCAAGCCATTCAAGCATTTAAAAACAATTAGTCAAATTTTAAATTGAATTCTGAAATTAATAAGATGTCAATGCAATATTTAAGAACTGGGGATATGTGGTCATGTTTATTCTTCCCAGTCAGCAGGCAGGCAGCAAAACATTTATTTACACTGATTACACTGACAAGTTCCTGATTCTTAATAACGCGTGGCCATGGCTACATTATCTCATTCCTATATTTTGTCCAGCTGTCTTACCTGTGGTGTTGTGTACTTTACACCATTTTGTCTGTTTTTCATTTAATTCCACTGGTTATGATTTTATGTGACTTAATAGGAATTTAAAGTTTTCAACCTCCATTTACTCATAACACCAACAGTTATTAGCAGGGGTATCCTCTGAGGAACACTGTGTGCTGAGACATTAAAGATAAATCTGCATATTTCGTTTTCACAGTTTTGTATTTAAACTGGATCCTTTTTTTACTGATGGCGTTAATAGAGGAAAGGTCAGGGGGGTCAATAATACTATCACGATGTGCTGTTGTGTATGAATAGCATTTTTTATACCTGTCAAGGTTTCTGAGTCATTTTTTAAACTAAATAATAATAATAATGATAAAAACTCTTCAGAGTACTGTGACCTCCTACAAAAACAGCAGTTCTTGAGATGACTTCCACTGCATGAAAATGAAATGTTGAAAACACGCACCCTTTAAGTTTGAATGGGCTGAAAAAAACACATCATGTAGAGAAAATGTTGCTGCAGTGCTGAAGTTTTTCACCTTGAACGTTCACTCAGTAAAGGTTTCTTTTCCCCAGGTTCCACTGTGTACAAAGGTTCAGACGCTGACACCAACTTCACTCCCATTCTCGTTTCATCATGCACTCACTCAAACACTCATTTCTGTAATTGTCAAGAACATTTTTTATAATGTCAGCCATCACTTTGAAAGGAACACCTTGACATTTTGAATTTGAAAGCTAAAAGAGTTTTGAGCCCCGTCACGCTGATAAGTTTGTAGGTGTGGAACGTTAAGGTTGTGTCTGGAGTGAAGCTCTGAGATACAGAGGATCAAAGATTTAACATCCCAGTGGGAGAAAATCTTTTAGATATTAAACCCTGAGGTGCTTTTAAAAAGATGTCACCATAAAAGTGGGAAATCTGAGCTGAAGATTATACAAACGCATTTTCAAAACTAAGAGGAAACTTTCAGTGCAAGACTAAACATCTGAAAACGCAGTATTGAGCTATGCTGCACACATGAAGACACACTCTACTCCTTCATGAGCGGGTTATCAGACTCTGTTTGGTTCTACATGTGTGCTCAGAGATACATACTGTGCTGAGTGATGAAGTGCAGGACAGCGCGGGGACCTTTCAGCTGAGTCTGTCCCCAGTAGGACACGGCCTGAACCTCCACACTGTAGCTCCTGTTAGACCGCATGCTGTCCAGCTCCACCCAGCTCTGCGCACACACACACATACACACACACACACACAGACAGGCATGTTCATATTAAATAAAGAAGAAATCAGAAAACCATGCTGTGTGTTATAAAAAAAGGTGTTGTCCTCTGTTAATGTATTCATCCACAGAAGTGAAACTTGTTAGTGAAACCTTCTTGTATTTAATCATGCACAGACAGAACCAGACAAAGGCCACAATTCATCACTGATTCCAGGTCACACTCCAGCTGATCAGACTTTGCTTCACTGATCTCAGGGGTGAACGTGCTCCAGTGTTTCTATGAAAGGCAACATCAGAAGAGGTATGATCTGATTCTGTGTCAGAAGTTCTGATGTCTTAATGATATGAAAATGATTTTATTTAACTTCTTATGTCTTTTTTGTTCAGCACTGTGTAAATTAATGATTGGACTCTCAGTGGTACATTTACTCCTGTCTCAGGTCCTTTTAAGTGTCATAACCAGAACGTCAGTGACATAGCAGCTCGTCCAGCTCATGATCCATCACCGTTCACAGGTTACTGTAATGTGTGAAGTACAGAAAGAAAGTGAGAAGTATTATTGTCATTGGTTGGCTGTTCTGAACAAACTAAGGAGAATTCTAATTTACTGAGGTGTCAAAGGTGCTCACAAACAGTCATAACCAGGATAATGGCCCTAGTTCTTGACTGGTCCTAACCTAGCTGAGGACATTATTATGACATGCATGTTAAGAATTCAATATGATCAAAATCAGAATCCTTTATCAATTTCCAGGGGGAAACTGTACTATATTACAGATGCTCAGTTACATAGAAATAAATATAATTGTATTTATATAGCAAACATTCTCAACGAAAGTCATCTCAAGGTGCTTCACACTATAAGGTAAACACCCTACAGTATTAGAGAGAAAACCCCAACAATCAGACCATCCCCAATGAGCAACACTTGGTGACTGTGGGAAGGAAGAACTCCATTTTAATAGGAAGAGACCTCCAACAGAACTAGGCTCAGGGAGGGGCAGCCATCTGCCTCGACTGGTTAGATAGATAGATAGATAGATAGATAGATAGATAGATAGATAGATAGATAGATAGATAGATAGATAGATAGATAGATAGATAGCAGAGGGAAAATACTCATTTCTAGTGAAAATTGAAAAGTGCCCATATAACAATAACTTTGATCTTGAGCACAGCTTGGATGAAGATCCATTAGGTGATCAATATGTTTACATATGATTGTGGACAGACAGACAGATGGCATGATCCTTCAGCCAGATGAGCTAAATAATGGAGGTCTGTCTTACTCATCAAAGAAGTGAGAGTGATGGGGAAAGTGTGTGTCCATGTTTGGTATGAGAGAACATTACCTCAGAAAGAGGTGCTTCAAATATCCATTTCTTTGCTCTTAAGTAGCAGTAAAACCATTTCAGCTGCAGATGCGGCATCCTTACCTCTCTGACTGTCTTCCTCCTCTTGGTCAGGGATGAGGCAGAAGAATGTCCAACTGCTGTCCAGCTCCAGCTGACCTTGTAGTGGTGGACGGGAACATCCAGGTCAGGAGGCATGCTCCACTGAATCGCGGCTGCCACTGCGCGGCCTGGACCGAAGCTCATGTTGGCTACTCTCAGCTCAGTCGGAGCCGGAGGGTTGGAGGGATCTGATGAGGGCATGTTGGATGTTGTTAATCTATCCACAAACAGACACTGAATATAATTACAGACTGATGTGAAGATTAATGGCATATAACAGCAGGTTAAAGAACTCCTCATCCTACACGCTCGTGTGTGGTAACTTTTGTAATTTGGTTAGTTAGTTATCAAAATAGAGGCTATAATTAAACCCACACAGGCACAAAGAGAAAACATAACATCTGCGCAGGAAGCTGGTGGATTCAAACCCTGCACTTATCTCCTGTGAGGTAACAATGCTAAACACTGTACCACCGTGCCACCCAGGTCATTCGACTCTGACCAGCAGTAAAAGTGTTTTGCGACGCTGCTGGTTTTTAGAGTTTGTAAACTCGATCACAGTGACGGCTCCTCAGACACAGAAAATGGTTCAACAGTCCTAACAATAAATGTCAGCACATACGGCCACCGCCCACACTGTATGCATAAATATGACAGCACGATGCTGCAGTGGGAGAACGCAGCTTTCGTCTGAGCTGATTAAGGTTCAGATCTTCTCAGCTTGCCGACTCAGCTCCCTTTGTGACTGTGAAACTATAGAAACCACACAGAGGAAAACAGTGAACCCTGCGATGGTTCTCCTCATAGACTGTATATACAACAGCATAACCGTTTCCTAGACACAGTTCTCCTGACTGTGTCTGTCATGGCCCTGGGTTTTTGGTATCCTGGTTTGTTTATTGGACTTTTTTTTAATCAGTGTTTATTAGTTGAACTCTTGGCTTCTTTCCTTTCAGTTGACTAAAGAATATCTTCTTAAATGAGCTTAAAAGCATAGAATAATGCGCTGTATGAATGTGTGTGTGAATGGGTGAAGGAGGTTTGTAGTAGGAGCACTCAGATAGAGAAGAAAAGTGCTATATAGAGAAGCTACGTGACCTACGCAATGTTTACTTCCAGTCCCATCATGCAACGTGCGCTGGTGCTAACGTGGGTACAACGACAACTTAGCAAGGCTACTTCAATGCGCTGCGCAGCAGGGAGTTTTCTGTTGAAATTAAATATAATGTTGCAATATTGTGCATCGTTTTTGCGCTGCACACACAAAGTGTCCTTCCATCGTTTTCCGACTCAAATGGAGAGGAGGACTGCCTGGAGGACTGAAGCGTCAGAACCCAGACAGATCTTTCTGGATCCCGTAGAAAAGTGTTGTGTTGCTCGGCTCCTTTGTGTATCGTAATATAAAGTATTTACGTCTCGACTCTGTGCATTCACTGCTCACATTTCTGGATTGTCAGTGGCATCTTTTCAGTATGGCTGCACCATGAATAATTTGATTACATGGTTTAAAGGAAGTTCCTCCATTTTCATAATGAAATATTGTCTATTACAGACTTTTAAAGTATAAACTATATCCTTTTAAGGCCCAGTAACGTGTTTACTGTTAGAAAAAGTAATAACTGTAAAGTTTATTTGTAGCTGAAACAGACTGTATAGGATATATTGTTGCATAATTAACTTTTTATGTGGGGCAGTAATAATAACCAAATTTACATGCAGCAGATAATCTGGTTGAAGGGCAGCTTAAATTCACAAATGTTTATTGTGTAGTAAGCTGTGTAAATGTTGGCCAGGCTATATTAACTGATTAGATGAGGTCACGTCCTGCTCAACAGTTACTGTTGTGCATCTGATTGAAATGTTGGTTATCTGCTGAATTACACTGATGTCTGCAGTTAACACAATAAAAACACGTCATTACATCTTTAATAGTGCCAGCCGAAGCCACGCCTTCTTACAAATTATGCGACATACTGTCCACTTCTGCACATGTCCCATAACATACTCACAGGTCATATTTCCCCTCCTAACCAAAGTTTAAACTGCTGACTTATTAATAAACACTTAATTAGCTATATGAAAAACTATATTTAAATGTACAATACGTTAGCTGACTTAAAAGTGATTTTTATACGACTGTTAGAAGGACTCATCTGAGTTGTTTATGTGTTGCTAGCTGTTGCTAGGTGGTTGCTGTACCCGCAGCAAATTATTCAAAATGTAAAGTGCGTCATCGTGTATCTTCTCTATAAGCACCGGTCCATTTCACTAACAAAAAGATATTTATATATGCAGTGTTAGCGGGTCCTGTTCTGTTTCCACCTTCCACCACCATGTTTCTACAGAAGCTCAGAAGGACAAACAGACTTGAATACTAGCTTTCACGTTTCTGGTAACTAGTGTTTAGCAGAAAACACTATCACAGTAAAGAACAGCTGTCAGCTACTGTAGAATCTATTACTTTTGTGCTATAAAAACTGAACTTTTAATTTCCAAATCTTATTCAGTTCAAATGCATTTCTAATTCTATTTACCATTCTGCCTTATGTTTTCTGCTTCTGTGAGGAAGTCCTGCAGTTCCTTCATCTGTGTTCTGTCACTTCCTGCTTCCCAAGCTGTCAACATGTTGTTTGCTGATGATGCCATTTTAACTACTATCAGTCACCCTGATGTACCGACACAATCTGCATTTTAAGGACACACACTGACTAACAAACACACACACACACACACACACGTATCTGACCTCTCCTCGAGTGGATGTGTCTGCTGGGTGTGGTGAAACCTCTGGTTCCATGTGTGTTGACAGCTGCCACTCTGAACTGGTACCAGCGCCCAGGCCGGATGTCAGACAGCCTCACTCCCTGCTCTGTGGTCTATGGAGGATCAAGAAATGAACCCATGTTTAGTCACTGTTAGGGTTGTTCCTTTACTTCTTGGTGTCCTTACAGTCTGAAAAAAGACAGTTGATTTTCAAGCTCATCACAGTTCTTCAAGGAGTCACCACAACCGATCATCTGCCTCCATCTCACCCTGTCCCTGCATCCTCTTCCCTCACACCAACGTTCTGCATGTCCTCCTTCACTACATCCATCAGCCTTCTCTGTGGTCTTCCTTTTCTCCTCCTTCATGTTAATGTTTGTCCAATATGTCCACTATCCCTCCTCTGAACATGTCAGAACCATCTCAGCCTGAGCTGTCCCTCTGATGGACTAATTTCTAATCCTGTCCATCCTGGTCACTCCCAGTGAGCATCTCAACATCTTCAATAATTGTCATAAATACTATAAAGAAGAGAGTTCAGGCAGCGTGGAGTGGGTGGAGACAAGTGTCAGGGGTGCTTTGTGACAGGAGGATGGCAGCAAGAGCGAAAGAGAAGGTTTACAAGATGGTAGCGAGACCTGCTATGATGTATGGTTTGGCACTGACAAAAAGACAGGAGGTGGAGCTGGAGGTGGCACAGTTCAAGATGATGAGATGTTCACTGAGTGTGACCAGGATGGACAGGATTGGAAATGAGTCCATCAGAGGGACAGCTCAGGCTGAGATGGTTTGGACATGTGCAGAGGAGGGATAGTGGACATAATGGACAAAGGATGTTGAAGATGGAGCTGCCAGGCAGGAGGAGAAGAGGAAGACCACAGAGAAGGTTGATGGATGTAGTGAAGGAGGACATGCAGAGGGTTGGTGTGAGGGAAGAGGATGCAGGGATAGGGTGAGATGGAGGCAGATGATCCAGTGTGGTGACCCCTAATGGGAGCAGCTGACAGAAGAAGAAGAATGTTGCTAAAAGAAAGAAAAATTCCATGAAGTCCTCATTCTTTCATCTAGCTGGGCCAACTCCAGTTCATTCCCAGAGCATCAAATACTGCTGTTTAATCAGAGCTGCTTATTCTCAGCTCATCACTTTTGTAAAGAACCCCCTGGTTTCACTGAGCCAAGTTTCTCAGTGCCTAAACCTAACTATCAAGTAAAAGAGAAAGTGACAAGGAAACCATAAAGCAAGTGAAAACAAAAGTGTGAAACACAAACAGGACTCAAACCTGGCTGGTTTCCTGGTGTTTTACTCCACCACATTCCCCCCGACCTCCTAACACAGATTTAACCACACAAACATTAACCTTTGGTATCTAAAACATTTAAGGAATAGACACATTGTGCTGTACTATCATCACACAGAATGGCTCTACTTAAAGTTTTTTTATTTATTTCATTGTGTTCTGCTGCCATGACAACTGAACATGTATAATTTAGTGGACATCCCACCTGTTGTTCACATCAGATTTAAATACAGGTGACAAAGGAAACACATGGACCCTTGACTTTGGTCATTCAGAGGATTCTTCTGTTTGCTGTGGGGACATTTTGCTGACATGGATTTGTCTTAGAAGGAAAGGTCAGTGAATGTTTCATGCAATCACCAGATCCCAAACCGTCTGAACACCTAGATTTCGATGTTAAACAGTTCTTTCCATCAACAAACATCAACAGCAAATGAGAGAATGTCTTCTGAAAGGACGGCGCTCCATCCGTCCATCTGAACTATGGATGATCTAAAGGCATGGCACAACAAATCTGTTTTGATGGCCCAATGTCTTACAGAGACTTTACGTTGGTCATTGCTTTACTTGGTCACATTTATGTAACACTTTCTATTGGTGGCAGTTAACTAACCTGTGCAACCACCTGCCATGAGGTGGCGGTGTCCTCGCTGGGCTGGATGCCAAAGTTCCACCTCCTCTGGACAACGTAGACTACAGGCTCAGCTGAGATGTTGAAGCGGGAGGACCAGTGGACCTCCAGCTGGCCGGACGAGAGTTCTTCAAAGGCCAGCTCCTTCCTCGGCTTCAGAGGAGCACCTGGACGGAAAATACATCCACTGAGAGGAGCTCAGAGTAAAACTGAATTTTTGTTAAGATACGAGTCAAATTGGTTGGTATGATTGTACTTCACTGGTGAAAAAGACTACAGGAAATATTTGATATGCTGTATTTGTTGACTCTGAGAGTTTGCTTTATTAAAAACCCTTCCTAGAATCCACCATCTAGATCTCAGAACAAATCAGCAACGTCCAGCAAAAAGGACACCAAGCTCTCAGTCAGCTCAGCCAAGCAGCAGGGATTTACGGCTTCAGTCAGTGCCATCATTCCTCCTCCATCATGTTTGTTACACTCAGCAAGGCCTCATCATACACTGCTGCTCTTTTTATCTGTTCCCTGATCTTTCCTCTCAAAATGGAGGCCGAGGTGGAGCGAGCGCCACCTGACTCAAACTCCCAGCAGCACGACCGCACGCTGTCTGCTGGTAGAAGAAGCACAATAAGCTCAGGGCCGTGTCTGTTTGCTGCCTGCTTTGGAACAACAAATATGTGTGCATAAATACTGATGAAGACTCACTGCACTGCGCGTGTTTTTCTTTAAAATTTCTATTTTATTATTTTGGAAAAACTTGACATGTTTCAAACCCAAACTGACTTCTCCTTAGGTTGAGTTTTTAACATGATGCGCGTTCAAGGCTCGAGTCTCACTCCTTCTGAGACGTGTTGAGCCTCCTGCCCACTGTAGTGAAACCAGAATAAACTCATTAAACTAATTTGTGTTTTTGTCTAACCAGTGCTTCCGGCTCAGCATACCCTTGTAGGGATCTCTGGGGGTCTGGCAGGTGTGGCCGCAGCTGTTGGAGCAGCATTTCTTCTGAGCGGAGCACTCTCTGTCGTGATCGCAGCTCTCCACACAGGCAGCAGCGAAACCGCTGGCTTTCTCCGGAGGCGGACAGCTGCCCTGCTTCACCGTCAGCACCGACTGAAGGAACTCACAGCTGGTCACACACTCCCAGTGCTTTTTGGGAAACACCCACTAGATGAATGAAAGGTAAGGCAGTTACCGTCACAAGTTCCCGTCTTTCACATTTACCTGTTGGGCCTTTCAGAGCTGCCAAAGGAAATGAGTGCTCTTTTTGCTTTCAGGGCTTCCAGAGAGTCTACAGAGGCCTGGAGGATCTGAGTGATGTTCTTTATTGTTAGTCTTTTTAAACTTGGATCACAGAATAATCATTTCATGTTCTTGACACGAATAAGGCTTTCTACACATGGTTGCTAAACACTAACATGATGATTATCAGTATTTTGCAGACATCAGGGGGTCTGTTTCTGCTTAGATTACATCAGTAGTGTAATTCTCACTGTAGAAATATTACAGACATACTGTGTGATTGTGACAAGACTGCATCACTAAAGAGCATTTTACACACACAATAATATTCATCCAATGATCTGCTGATTCCTGAGGTCTTCCCCGGGACCTCCTTCTGATCCAGCTCCACTCATAGACAACGCTCTACTATTATGTCAAACCAGTGTTTCATATAATAACCCCTGGCTGTTTCTATACTGTAAAAACTCCAGATCCTGATATTGTGTGGTGCACCGTACCTCACACAGCTCCCTGCAGCTGCTTTTCCTCGTCATCTCCCAGGAATCTTTGCAGGGCTCCAGGCACTGTGACAGACAGAGCACGAGTGTGAGCAGTGATAAAGTTCACATTCAGATCATTCTGACTGTATCATTTAATTCAATTCAATTCATTTTTATTTATATAGCGCCAATTCACAACAAAAGTCACCTCAAGCTGCTTCACACTGTAAGATAAAGACCCTACAGTATTAGAGAGAAAACCCCAACAATCAGACCATCCCCTATGAGCAGCATTCGGTGACTGTGGGAAGGAAGAACTCCTTTTTAACAGGAAAAGGCCTCCAACAGAACCAGGCTCAGGGAGGGGCAGCCATCTGCCTTGACCGGTTGGAGGTGAGGGGGGAGAGCAGAGAGAGACACAGACTATGGTAGAGAGAAGACAACATTTAATGACATGCAGCAGTAACAAAGAAATGATGGGGAGTGAAAAGAGGTAGGTGGAGAAGAAATGCTCAGCACAAGAAGCCCCCGAGCAGCCTAAACCAGTCGCAGCATAACTAAGCCCTAACTATAAGCCTTATGAAAAATGGCTCCATCACACTCATTTCACTCATTCAGTCTGTGAGTTTTATTATTACAGCCTGAAGCACAGACCTCACCAAAGCTTTTCACATCACACTATCTGCTTTCAGATTAAAACCTTCCTTTAGTAAAATATCAATATTTTTTTTAAAAACTGCTTAAAACATGTATAGACACAGAAAAAGAAGCTGTAATGATAGCAAACAAACACAGTCACTGCAACTCTGCCCAATTCCAAAGCAACTCACAACACCATCCTGTCTCCAAAAATCATATTCAGCTATTTCAACAAAACAAGCATTTGAGGAAAGTGTTTTGTCATATTTAGAAAACATTTATCAATTTCAATTGAATATTTTCCCAAAAAACACCTGCTAAATAGAATTTAGGTTTTAATTTGTCAATATCCTGTATGATATTTAATCTTGATAAAAATATACCTTTGGCTGCTCCCTTGTATTCTCCACAGCAGATTAATCTGCGTTGGTAATTGGGCAATAAATAATAGGGTGTACATGTAATGTGAGAGGCCTGGCACTCAGCTTTGTGGAAGCTCACACTGAGGGAAGGCAGATGAATACTGCCCTGCGTTCTCAGGCTGTTTCTGGAGCGTGTCAGGAATTAACCGTGCGGCCCTCTATACCATAAAGCTGCATCCTGCACCAGTAAGCAGAGGCAGCCCAGGGGAGCGAGCATACACCGATTGTAATTTCATGCTGTAGTGAGAAACAGTGGGGAAGAGTGAAATGTACAACAGCCTCACAAGGGCACAGCAAGACATCTGAAAGTTAGAAAAGCACTCCAAATGCTGAGCATACTCATGTTTACTGTAGAGAATGAGTGTTAGGAGTTTGTACGCTCACTGTCTGTCAAACAGCTGCCACTTTACTTTCTCATGGACTCCCCACTATTCATGTGTGAACAGTGGACTCAGTCTACTGTTACTCCAGTTTCTTATTTATACTGAAGAGCCACACGAAAAAGTTCCATTACCTCTATAACCCTGCTGCATCATTTTGCATTATTTCATACAGAGCATCAACCGTATTTGGAGTAGTGACACCGTAGTGAGAGTAGGGAGGAGGTGGAAGAGAGCCTGGAGAGGTGGAGGTATGCACTGGAGAGAAGAGGAATGAAAGTCAGTAGAAACAAGACAGAGTACATGTGTGTGAATGAGAGGGAGGCAGCTGGAACAGTGAAGATGCAAGGAGTAGAGGTGGCAAAGGTGGATGAGTTTAAATACTTGGGATCAACCATCCAAAGCAACGGACAGAGCACAAGAGAGGTGAAGAAGAGAGTGCAGGCAGGGTGGAGTGGGTGGAGACGAGTGTCAGGGGTGCTTTGTGACAGAAGGATAGCAGCAAGAGTAAAAGGGAAGGTTTACAAGACGGTAGTGAGACCTGCCATGATGTATGGTTTGGAGACGGTGGCACTGACAAAAAGACAGGAAGCAGAGCTGGAGGTGGCAGAGCTGAAGATGTTGAGATGTTCACAGGGAGTGACCAGGATGGACAGGATTAGAAATGAGTCCATCAGAGGGACAGCTCAGGTGGACTTACTCTTTCACTGGACTGCACAGAGTCCTGTGAAAACTTTCTTCTTACATGATAGTGTTTGC
>VUQH01061727.1:0-12591 GCA_015106775.1 Etroplus canarensis | reverse complement strand
AGAGAAGATTGATGGATGTAGTGAAGGAGGACATGCAGAGGGTGGGTGTGAGGGAAGAGGATGCAAGGGATAGGGTGAGATGGAGGCAGATGATCCGCTGTGGCGACCCTTAACGGGAGCAGCCGGACTCTGTCCTGATTGTCATGATCTATGTCTGGTTCTGCTTCTTTTTCCATCCATCCCAGAATCATCGTCTGAATGCTTTATTGTGCCAAACACATTTGATTTGCCAAAAGGAGTTCTATAAACTTTATAGGCTCCTCTTGTTGATATATTTCTTTCTTTATTTATTTTTTGCCAGAGCAGACAGGTAGGGAAGAGAAAAGAGAGAAAGAGAGAAGAAGAGAAGAGAGAGAAAAAAAAAGGAAGAATGCACATTTAGAAGCCAAGCACTGCATCTATAAAGCGCATACTGCAACTGAAATAAGAAAAACAGCCCTCAGTGGTTTATAGTTCTATCTTTCCTTCAATCTTGATGTCTGTGCTCTTAGAAATTTAGCTATGCTGCACTTTTTTCCCTTTCTGACTGTGTCCTTGGACTTAAAAATGTATAATAAATGTTTGTTTTTTTGTTGACCTCAGTCTGTCTTGGAGTTTGTATTTGGGTCTGTAACCTACAGAACAAGAAAGTGGCAGGACTTCAAGAGAGCCATACATACAGGAATGCCCACAAACTTCAATGAACTGAAACAACATTGCAAAGAACTTTAGGATTACTTTTCGATGAGGATTTCCTTATAAGAACTTATTCATAATTTGCAGTTAAAACTCAACAGTCCAATTAGAGGTGTGCACAAAGCACTGTTGCCATTTCCTCTTTTTCCTGATCCTGAGGATACAGCTATTTTAAGTCAGGTTTATTTCAGCCATTACTAAGCAAAACTGACAGGAAGCCTATTTCATAAGTTAGACGTGTGCCCTACATGATGGAGCAAACAAAATGGCACAGTGTCTGCCACTTTAAAAGTTAAGCATACTAGCACATTCTAGGTGTGCAAGTGTTTACATATAGATATGTATGATAGTAATTCATTGAATAATGGTGCACTCAACAGATGAAGAAAATGGTCAGGAACAAATACAGTTAGGACCATAAGTTTTTGGACAATAACACAGTTTTTGGTAATTTTTCATCCGTATACCACCACAGTATATTTTAAATTAAACAAGATTTGATTAAAGCGCAGAATTTCAGCTTTAATCCAAGGGGTTTCAAGTAACTGTCTAGGCATCACAGTAATTTTTATACAGAGTCCACCATTTTCAGTTGCTCTAAAAATAATTGGATGGTTATACTTTCAACAATTATACTCTTGAGGACAGGTAAAGCATGTTCACTCATTATTTCATGACAAATTAAGCAGATAAAAGATCTGGAGTTAAAAAACTAAACCCTATCTGAAAGATAGCAAAAACTGCAGAACTGGTCAAATCAACATTTTGGCACATTTTTTAAAAACAAGGAATGCAGTGGCCAGTTCAGTCACGCTAAAAGTCCTGAAAAACCATGGACAATGATTTAAGTGGAGGATCTCAGAACCCCTTCACAACATCAAGCCAAATAAAAACACTCTTGAGGAGGTAGGTGTATCACTGTCAAAATCTACCATCTTTCAGGAATGTAAATACAGAGGGTTTACAACAAGGTGCAAACCACTGTTTACACTCAAAAACAAGAAGGCTAGATTAGACTTAGGAGAAAACATCTAAAATAGCCTGTCCAGTTCTGGAAATAAATTTTTAGACCAATGATACAAGGACTTGTACCAGATGAGATGAGAAGGAACACCTCATGACCTGAAGCATACTACACCATCTGTCAGTGGTGGAGGCAATGTTATGGAATAGGCATCTATAGCAGTCAGTGGAACTGGGTCACTATTGTTCACTGATTCTGAAGTGTACAGGGCTATACTTTCCCCTCAGATTCAGCCAAATGCTGCAAAACTAATTAGACAGTGTTTCACGGCAGAGTTTCTCAATACAAAGAAATGGGTTAGACTTCAATGGCCAAATCAGTCACCTGATCTTGATCCAACAGAGCAGCTTTTTGGTTATTGAAGGCAAAACTGACAACACCTCAAGGCAGCTGCAGTAAGGCCTGGCAGATCTCAAGAGGGGAAATACAACATTTGGTGATATCCATAGGTTTTAGACTTTCATTATTGTATTAAAAAGCTATTTAAACTTTTGTTAGTCTGTCCAATTTTTTCTGAGCTTCTGAATATGGAGAATTGTATATAAAAGGATGTAATTCCTCAGCAATTAATGCTTTTCTCAAACTCTTGAAGGTCTGAAAGCAGAAAGTCTGCACATCTTGATTGTTTGATTGTGACGAGGGGGAAAGTCCAAAAATTAAGTCATTGTAGAAAAACTTTGGGACCTAACTGTACATTTAGTACACCAATACTTCTCTTATGTTTTGTTCTAATACTTTAATCATGAATTTTCCTATGGTTTTATATAATGCATTATTATAAGATAAACCTTGTACATTGTGTAAACTAAAGAATATGTAAAGTAATAACAGAGAAGTTGTGTGTTATAGTTCTGTGTTTAATTCACATACTATACACAGAATATTTCTCTGATCAGTATCAGTGGTATTGTTAAGCCACATCTATGACAACACCTAATATTTTTTAAATTGCAAGATGGTTACAAAGAAAGAAGCAATTCAAAGTACATTTTACAAAATATATGTTTTAAACATTAGATGACAGGGAAAACAATGTCAAGATTGTTTGACTTCCAGAACAAACAAAAGATGCAAAGTTAAGTAAAAAAAGAAGAGTGCTGTCTACACTTTACATGTAATTGTAGTCATGGGATCAAACAGGCTTTATTATTTCCTGGACAACAATTACTAAATTTGTGGGCGGGGGGGGAACAAAAAATCTCTTGTCCAATTTTGAATTTAAGTAGAAATATGTGAATGTTTTCCATTATAACAAAAAATAATTGATTTCATACATGTAATGTTTCATAGTATAGGGGAAGAACTTACTTCTACAGTGAACCATAAATTTTGACCTTCACACCTTGCAGGAGAAATGAAACTTTTCTCTGCAGTTTGCAATGACCATTGCATGTGAAATAAATATGCAGAAAAGGGAAAAGTAGTTAGGTTTGGAAAAGGGAGGTTGAAGGCAAAGAATAGAGCCTAAATTGTGAAGATGGTATCATTTTTCCTTCACAAAAGTGTCTGGGAATGACAGTTCCTCCTGCTGACTTAACATTGTGCATACTGAATAATTTTTTGGACATATATATTAAGGGGAAAGTTTTATTCCAGTTCCAATTTTAGTTTTCTTCAGCCTTTTCATCAATAGCTGCTTAATATCTTGAGTCTTGAAAGAATATATGATTGGATTAACAGCAGCGGGAAAAAGACTGTACAACAATATCAATGCAATGCGAACATCTAAACTGAAAGAAAATCCAATAGTATTAGACACATAAACAAAACATCTGGGTAGGTAAAAAAGACAAGTAATGAATATTTGTGGAGTACAAGTTGATAAGGTTTTTTTGCGTCCTGCAGCATTGGACATTTTCATAATCACCACAATAATAGAAATGTAGGAAAACAAAATAAATGCAAGAGGAAGTAAAAGACAAAACATGGCTATACACAGTGAAGTAACTGCAACAATCCTAACATCCTCTCCACATGTCTGACTTGTTATAGATATGTGATCACAGTAGCACTGAGCAATGATATTTGATTTGCAGAAAGGCAAAGTGAGGACATGGAGAACAATAGCTACCATTAAAGGCAGAGGTATGAACCAAGCAAACCCACACAGCACGGATATGATGTTGTTTGTAATTAGAACAGGATAACGGAGAGGTGTACATATTGCAATAAATCGATCAAGAGCCAGTACCAACAAGATGAATGACACTGTCGACCCCAAATAATGAACAAAGAACATCTGTGCAAAACAGCCATAAAATGAAATAATGCTGTCATCAAACCAATATTTTGATATGATTTTTGGGAGAGTCACAGTCCCAAATGTTAAGTCATTCAGTGCCAGGTGACAAAAGACCAGATATGTGGGTTTTTGCAGGGACTTTTCATGTGCAACGAATAATAAAATGAAGATGTTTCCCACTACAATAGCGAGGTAGACGAAAAAAAGCAGAGCTGATACTGGTGCATAATCCTGTGGTGAAAGTCCAGGAAATCCAAGGATGAAGAAGCTTTTCATCTTTGTAAAATTGGCAGTCATAGTAAACAATAAGATTATCAGAGCCAAACATAAACTATAGACCAGAATGGTAAAACCACCGATTAGAACTTTGAAATTTTGATTGACGAATACACTACCAACATACAATATATAAATTTATATATATGAAATATTAAAAAACAGCTATTCAAATGATGCCCTGAATGTATAAGTTGTTTAGTAGTCCTTGCAAAAAATGATTTAATTATTTAGATGCACTCTAAAATATACTTTGAATATGATTGTTGCTTCTCTTCTGGTTGCAGCTCTGTATCCAAAATTCATTGCAATTTCTGCATGGCAAGCAGTATCCACCTTTTAAGAAGTCTGACCTGTTGTATCCTCAAAGGATGATAGTGTGACTCAGAATGTCTATGACGAAGCTATCACGCAACATTAGCTAGTGGGACAGAGTATGGATATTGGGACTAAGGCTTAAGGAACCACAATACCATGACTGTAAGGAAATTGGGCAGGTTTTTAACCATTAGTCAGCTTTATTTTCTGACAGTTCTACTAGATGTGTAATCTTCCTAATATAGCCAAAGGTTTATTTGTTTTCATGCAATACAATATGAGGTTCATAGCAAGGCCTGGCAAATGCTTGTGATTAGCCAATTTAAAATGTAGATTTTTGTTATAAGACAGGGGTCTCGAACCTACCACTCTGGAGCTGCATACAGCTATTTTGCCCATCTCCAGTAGGTCCTTTTGGCTTTGACAGAAGTGATGTGTTAAAGCTTTTAATTGTTTACACTTATTAGCAATGTTAATAGACTATTTTATAATTAATAGGCTGTGATACCTTCATTATAAGCTTTAAATATATTTTACAGTTCCATGTAGACATTTTTGGTCAAAATCTCTTAAATTGCTCTTTACAATGGAAAGGTTGCCGACCCCTGTTATAAGACAAAGTGCTTAACCTGCATTTCCATTCTTGTTTATGAATACTAACTAGCTAACTAGCCAGTTAGCTTTAGTTAATTTTATTACGAGTGGTATTGGGGTGTAGTAGTTAGCACCGTTGCCTCATGGCAAGAAGGTTCTTGTTTCAAACCTCCTGGTTGGCTAGAGCTTACCTGCATGGAGCTTACATGCTCGCCTGCTCCCCTGGTTTCCTCCAACAGGCCAACATTATATTGTTAGAGTAATTTGTGGCCATAAAATGGCCATTGATGTGGATGTGAGAATGAATATGTGGTTGTCTGTCTCTGTGATGGACTGACAACATGCCCAGTGTGTACCCTGCCTTTTGCCCAGGCTACAGTCCTAGTGAAACCCTGAATTTGAGTAATGGTTAAGAAAACGTACAAATGTCATTAGAACCAGGATGTGCATACATACTCTGTAAATGAGGACAATATATTTAGCAAGGATAACAATAATACATTTGTTTGCAATATGAGTTAAAATAGATTTTGTTAATGTTACTTTGAGATACATATATAAACTCATAGGGTTTGCTTGTGTTTTCAGCCTTCCCTGAGTGAAATGAAGCAATCATTAATTTGTGTGTACTTTCCCTGTGAACAGTCAAAATGTCTGCCAATTACAAAAGTCTATCATGAAATAATTTTCATCATTCCTTATAAAGATATTGCCTTTACCTATTAATACTAGCACCTCACCCAGGCTCTCACCTACAAACCTTCTCTGGTGATTCTTACTGTACAATTAAATATGTTAGTATTTGAAAGTAAAAATGAAAAAAAAAACTATTTACAGTAGCATGATGGTCCTTTAATATTTTAAATACACTGTCTGAAATGTGTGGTGTTTTGAAATTAAAATGAGAATCAGAATGAATTTCACTGACCTGTAGTATGGCAAGCAGATTGTCAACCAAAGAAAGGCATGCATGATGCAAATGTTTTATATTGAGATTCTAGGTTTTATTACAAGTGACTTGTTTCAAACACTGCTTTTTCTGTGGTTCTGTCATAATGTTTATATCGGGCACTTGCAGAGTGGATCCTAAATTTCGGTGCACTGTATACTTGTGTCTTGCAATGACAATAAAGGCTATTCTATTCTATTCTATTCTATTCTATTCTATTCTATTCTGTTCTATTCTATTCTATTCTATTCATCCTCATTAACTTGTATAGGCTTCGGTATTCAAAATGATGTAGACATAATTTGACTGAAAAGTTGCTCTGGGATTTTAATCAGTTCTATAAGCTTGCATTTTGAATTCCTGACTGATGGAGCAGTCGGGTTTTGTAAATGGTTATTTCTCAGACATTTTAGTTATCTCCACAGGGTCACCCACAAGGGTGCACCCTTCTGCTTATACCATGTGCTCTGACGAATTCAGGAGTCTTCATGGGCACAGCTATTCCAAGTTTCTAATGATATTGTGTTGCTGTCCCTTCTCCAGGGCTCACAGTCAGGCCACAAAAGTGCTCTTTTCATTCTCACTAAACACTGGCCACTAAATAAAATATGAATTAATAGTTCAGAAATTCAGCATTGGCTCTTTCAGTTTAATATTTTTTTTTTTTTTATTAACTGCACCTTTTTTTTTTAACAGAAAATACACTGAGTTTCTTCAGTAATTACAGTCCAATACAGTTTCTTCTTTAAAAACAAGGAATAAACAATATAAAAATTGCAGAAAACAGCCAAAAACAAAACAGATAAACACCTTGTTAGTACTGTTTTGACACGTGGGACAGCAAGGTTCTTGTCATCATGGGTTTTGTCATTAAAAAGAGAACTTTGCTAGAGGACTAAAAGTGGTGTAAATTAGTTTAGTCAGAAGGAGCAAATAAGAATAATTTCAGATTTGATGGTGCTGCATTGTGTGAGATGTTGCGGGCTCTAAGCCATTCTAGAGCACAAATTATATTTGAACTGATTACTTTTGTATTACCTCACCCTGCATCAGAAATCACCGAACATCAACCACATCAATGGCTGCCTTTTTTAAAACATGAACCCAGCAAAGGACTCTTACCTGCAATACAAGAATCCATCTGTATCCCTGTTATAATTAATTAAATGAATGAATGTTTTAGAGAGACGGGATTTATGAGTTACCAATAGCTGCAACCTCTGCTTTTTGTGGAACAGTTCTTTTGTGGAATAGTTTTAACAAGCTTTTTCTCATATCTTTAGCTCTAAAGCAGTATATGAGTGGATTGATCATTGGTGGGGCAAGGCCATACAGCATGATGATTACTACTCGCACATCAGCACTAAATGTAATGCCAACATTGCTGGCTAAATATACGAAACATCTAGGCAAATAATAGAGTGAGATTATTATCAGCTGAGTACTACACGTTGACAGTGATTTCAGGCGACCTTGCACATTCGCTATCTTTTGTACCGCTATAATTATAGAACAATATGAGAAAATTATGAATGCCAAAGGCCCCAGGAGCATAACCATTGCTAAAACAAATGCAGGAAGGCCATACAGGGTCCTGTCAGTGCATGCCAAGATTGTTATGCCGATATGATCACAGTAACAGTGATTGATTATGTTTGAGGAGCAGTAAGGAAGTGGATACGCCCTAATAACTAACATTAAAGGAGCCGCCTTGGCAGTTATCCATGCAGTAATACTAAGAATGAGAATAGTGGACTTTTTTAGAATATGTGGATATTTGAGAGGATGGCAGATAGCCAAATACCTATCTAAAGCCATTTGAAAGAGTATATAAGAATTAACTGTACCAAGATAGTGAACAAAGTACATTTGGACAAAACAAGCAGTAAATGAAATGGTCCCTGACTGAAACCAATACTTGCTTATGATCTTAGGTAAAGTGGTTGTGCTAAAGAGAATGTCACACACACTCAGATTTAGAATGAAATAAAACATTGGCTTGTGAAGGCTGCGGTCAGTTACAAATAAAAAAATAACTGTAGCATTAGCTAACATAGTTAACAAGTATACTAAAAATAATACAGCTGAGGCAAGCCCAAAGTACTCTTGACGAAGTCCAGGGAATCCAGTTAGGATGAATTCAGTCACAGTGCTATAATTTCCTTCAGGCATGATGAAGCAGGAATTTCCTTAAAACACTGGAAAGCATACAATACTTTAGTTTAAGCAGTTAAGCCTCCTCATTTACATGATGACATTTAAACAAGCGTACTTACAGAACAACGCAGTACTTAATAAACCATTTTATTCAATTCTTATTGTACTCTTAATGATTTTATAGTACTTCATGCACCTAAATCATTATTAGAAAACCCTTTTTATCCCTTATTTTTCACGCAGTCTTGTAGCAAAGCCTTTACGTTTATGCATGATTGCATGTGAAAAATATACATTTAATTCCTCGAATAGTTTCCTCTTTAACAACATACATAAAAAATAAGCATGACTAAGGCTTTTATTACCTCAGTTTACATGTACCTTTCTCAATGAGGGTCACAGCATTCTCTGCTGAGTCACCTACTGGTTCTCTGCTTTAAAAGACTCCTTGCATTATGGCCTGTTGAAGATGACGGTCTAGCCATCCTTTTTGTATTCTCTGTGGATCATTAATATTCAGTCAGTTAGTCACATTATTGGAAATTTAGTTTAAGAAAAGAAAACAACCCTCATCAATTACTCTAAACACTAACAACAAGAAACGTTTGCCTGCTGGTGTACAGATTATGTGATATGCTGAAATAATTATAATAAGCATAGTTGGCTTTTTATTTTGGGTGACTCTGCTTTTTGGGCTATAAAAACGATTATATACTATTGAATTAGTGAATCAGAATCAGAATCACAATACTTTATTAATTACTTGTGTTGCATACACTCCGGTAAGTATACAGTGTATAAAATACATAGGCTAATTCTCTTCAAAAGCTCAAGGCCATTTTGAAATGTTATTTTTTTCTGATAAAAAATGGCATATGTTGTTTTCTAAATAGTATGAAATATTTCATTGTGCATTTTAATGTTTTCCTCTTACTGGACTTTCACAGATTTTGAGAGATTTTTCTAGAAGGCAAGCATCCTGGAGTCACCTAATCATCTAGATTGTTTTTGAGGCAGTGAAAGTATCAGTACACACATTTTATAAAATCTTAAGGCAGGCATTTATTTAATTATTTATTTATTTATTTATTGGGGTGGTGGTTTCATATTAAATATCTTTCATCAGAATGAGGTTCTGACAGCCTTTTGAAGTCTAAAATCAATCAAAAGCTGATACTTTAAACACTCAGCTACAAGAAAAATAGGTTCAGTTTGAAATGGGATTTCTTTTTCTTTTGTAATGATAAACCAGCGTTTTAATACAATAAACTATCAAATGTAAACAACACAAATCAAAACAAAATGCCATTAGAACACATTAGTGCCAGAGCTGCTGTGCACCTAGATTTTTTCCACGATGTATGAATCAGGATCTTTCATTAATCCTAGGAGGTAATGATGCATTTATTATTCATTGTCATTTATAACATTTCCAAATATTTTAATGTTATATTACATTAAAAAAAACAAAAAACAAAAAAACGGACATTTCTATCTAAATGAAAGTTTTTAGCAGTAGTGCATGCTTTGCATAACAAGGAACATTCACTTATTCACTTATTAGCACTGAAGCTAATGGATTATAAATCCCACAGGAATAAACAACTGCACCTTAACAAAACCCCAATGTGTATCTGAATTGATATTGAGGTGGAAGTGCTGATATCCCTTGTGCTTAATGATGGTCTCTCAGCACTCATCATGTATTTTATTTCAGTGGATACCTTCACAGCATAACCCCCAGGGTTATAAGCACATGACATGCACAAAATATTAAACCCACTTAAGGCCTGATTTAATAATGTAAATTCATTTTATTTTAAGATTGAAAAATGTATTGTTATTTCTAGAAATGGCAGTACCAGATTCAAGAGAAGGCGATTTAATCCTAACTGTGTTGTAAAACATCTTTTAAACAAAACTGTAATAGATGACAGTAAATGTGATCAGCTAAAATGGCCTTTAAAAAACTGGCTGTTGAATATTTGTTTTATTAATATTTTTGTAATTATTTTTGATAGATACATTTTTTTACAAGAATAAAGAGCACGCAAGCCAAATTTGGGCTTGAGATTTTGTAACTTTTTCAGATGTGTATAGTAGGAGTGGAGAAACAACAACAACAACAACAAGAGTAAGAATAATTTAGGACACTGTTTTGAGTTCAGTAAATGCATATTTTGTTATTGTATAGCTTCCTGCCATCTAGTTCCAGTTCTTGTTTTGGCATTTTACAAAACTTGTATGTCATGTTTGGCAAATCTATTGAACTTATCTAAAAACTGAGCTAATGTTTAGGTATAATTTTCAGGTGTTAACATACTCAGAAACAGACAAGGCTGTTTAGGTGAAAACAACATTGCATAAGACCGTTTTGAGATTAGAATTCAGTAAGGAACAAAAACAAACAGAAGACTCATGCTTTAATTACACTCATGAGACTCCTATTTACAGGATATGCTAATTAGATCCCTGATGGAGCTCATTTGTGTTGTTGCTCCTGAGTAGCAACGGTCTCAAGGAAGCATGTGTTTTTGCCCATAAAACAAAACTTCTGATTGTAAGCAAGCAGCCAAACACAACAACAGTTAATGTAGTTTGTTGTGCATTACACATGCAACATTCATATAACTTAAACTTTTTTGAGAGACGATGCTGCCATAACATTTAAGATGAGCTAATATTTTTGACAAAATGGTAAAATGTCTCACTTTTAGCATCGGATTTGTTTTCATGTTTTTTATGATACTGGTTAATGAGATTTGCAAATCACTGCACTGTGTTATAATTCAAATTTTATGCACCGTTCCAACCTTTATGAAAGTGGGGTTGTACATAAACTTGTACCTTAATAATGGGACAGAAATATTGACAAGCACATTAACGTGCACATTTTAAACCAGCCACAGGGGCCCACAAGCCAGTGTACTCCTAGTGCCGATCCCAAGCCAGGGTAAATGGTGAGGGTTGCATCAGGAAGGGCATCCGGCATAAAAAAATTGCCAAATCAAATATGCAGATTCATAAGCAGATGATCCGCTGTGGCAACCCCTAATGGGAGCAGCTGAAAGAAGAAGAAGAAGAAGAAGAAGAAGAATTAACGTGCACATTTTGCCAGGTTTTAATCATGGCTTTAGCTGCAGCACCTCTATTTGCTTATAGCCTGTCAATTCAATTCTACAGTATTTATATAGCACCAGTTCTCAACAATAGTCTCCTCAAGGCACTTTACACTGTAGGGTAAAGACACTACAGTATTAAAGAGAAAATCCCGACAGTCAGATGATCCCCTATGAGCAAGCATTTGGCAACTGTGGGATGGAAGAACTCCCGTTTAACAGGAAGAGGCAAATAAATGCATTGGGAATGAAAAGACATTGGTGCTCAAGAAATGCCCAGCCCATCATAAGAAGCCCCCTAAATCTATTGCAGCACAACTAAGCCCTAACTAAAAGCTTTATCAAAAAGGAAAGTTTTACATGTAGAGAGGGTGTTTGGTTTCTGAATACAAACTGGGAGCTGGTTCCACAGGAGAGGGGCCTTATAGCTGATGGCTCTGCCTCCCATGCACTGTGAGAGTGAAGTACTTTATTCGTAAAATATGGTACAATGAGGTCTTTAAGATAGAATGTGGCCTGGTTGTTCAAGACCTTGTATATAAGTAGAAGGATTTTAAATTCATTTCTGGATTTAACAAGGAGCCAATAAAGAGAAGCCAATACAGGGGAAATATTTCTCTTTGTAGTCCCTGTCAGTACTCTCACTGTGGCATATTTGTTCAACTGAAGGCTTTTTAGGGAGCTTTTAGAACAGCCATATAGCAATCAGTTACAATAATCAAACCTAGAAGTAATAAATGCATGGACTAGTTTTTCAACCTCACTCTGAGAGATGCAGTGCAGTGGTTTACAAATTTGCCTTACAAACAAAAGGTCCCTGGTTCAATTCCACATGGGGCCACAAGCCCCTCATCATGGAGGATTGTGTCAGGAAGGGAATCTGGGATAAACCCTCTGCCAATTATTTAATCCATTGTGGCGACCCCTTTGGGAGAATGCAAGGGAGCAGCCGAAGGTACTGAGACACAATGTTTCTAATTTTGGCAATATTGCAAAGGTGAAAAAAGGCAGTCCTACATATTTCTTTAATATGAGCATTAAAGGAAATAAATGACTGCAAGATTCCTAGTGTCACTGGTGGCCAAAGTAATGTCGTCCATAGCAAGTATCTGGTTAGAAAGGCTGAGGTTTAAGGCCAAATACAATAACTTCAGTTATGCATTTATCTTCTTTATAATTTTACTTTTTCATTTATTGAATATCCACATGCCAGCACCATCCTTTTTATGTGAACTTC
>VUQH01061723.1:3667-20075 GCA_015106775.1 Etroplus canarensis | reverse complement strand
TACTTTTCTGTCTTCATGATTCCATCAGTTTGGACAAGATGTCCAACAGCACTGGCTGAAATGCAGCCCAAACCATGACAGAGCCTCCACCGTGTTTTACAGATGGCTGTAGACACTCACTGTTGGACCTCTCTCCTGACCTCCTCCTTTGGATCCATCCCTCCATCAGACCTGTTTCCACTGATGTTCAGTCCACTTCTTTTGTCCCTGTTTCCCTTCCTTAAGAATGTCTTCTTCACAGCCACCCTTCCACTGAGACCATTTCTGATGAGGCTTCAGTGAACAGTAGATGGATCAGCTGAAGGTCCAGATCATCTCTCAGGTCCTGTGTCAGGTCTTTGCTGGATTTGTTCCTGTTTCTTAAGGACATGACTTTCAGATCCTGTCCATCTGCTGTAGATAGTTTTTAGTCCTGACATTTCTTCTCCTGTCCTCCACTTGTCCAGTGTCCTCACATTTTTAACTGTACAAAGTGTCTAAAGATCCAGTTTAAACGGCTTCTTTGCTAAGTTGTCTGTTATGTGTCGACACAACACTGGTTCATCCTTGTGTTAGGAGACTTTTTATGATGAATGATTCACAGGTCAGAGTTCAGTTCCTGTGAAAACGTTCAGGTACGAGGACTGGACTGAAAATGTCCAAAGAGACACTTTAAAGATCTTCAGAGAGTCTGGAGGACTGTTGATCCTGTTCTGTCAGAACAGAAAGGAAGGAGTGCTGGATCAAGACATCTTCAGGCCTCATTAGCTGACTTTCTTCTCTTTGCTCATGATTAATAATAACCAGAGGTCTCACACACCCTCTGATTGATTTCATTACATTACTGCTGCCGTCCATGACTAAGAGCATCAGCTAAAAGACTTGAAGTCGCCGTGGTCTCTTCCCTGATGTCCTCGGGTTACTCGGGAGTGTGGAGGCGTGTGGTGACTCAGACTGTTTGGGGCGATGACATCTGTCCTGTTAGAACAGACGCAGAAGAAGAAGGAGAAGAAGGAGAGGGCGAGTGCTGCTGCAAAGTATTAAGTTACAGCAGAACAGAGAGACTTATGGGCCGAGTCAAAGGTAAACAATTACAGCATGGTGAGTCACTTTGTTGGAGCGCGGCTAAAGGAAGATCAGCTCTCCCGCTTAATAGGTAATTTCCTTTGTCTTGTGAGGATTGTATCACAGCCGGGTGGTCTGCCGAGTGAAAAACATGACAAACTTGGCTGGAAAACTTTGACGGCGGCGCTCCTTCAGAAACATTCTGTTCAAATTAAACGAGTGCCTGTTTGCGAGGACTGCGCCGACAGATTCAGAGGGACATTTCCCAGTTTATGTCTTTTTTTTCCAGCATTTCTTGCTTTCTGTCATCTTGTCTGTACTAAACTAGTTGTCCTTTTTGGGGCTGTCATCTCCCCTCGGTGTTTTCTTCCTCTCGTCTCTCCGTCATTCTGCCTCGTGATGTCACTATCTCGGCGTGAATCATTAGGATATCAGTGTTCAGCCAGTGACAGAAAGAGCCTGATTAACAAGCTCTCTTGTTTTTCCTCTCCTCTTTATCCTCCCCCCTTTTTCCTGAAACGAGGACCCCCGCTGCTCCCAACGACATTTCTCCCCCCCGCCTCCCTCCTCATCATCCCTCCTTCCCTCCTCTTCTTCCCTGTCGTGGATGGCAGGGAGTCACAGGTGTGTGACAATAATTACACATACACTCAGGAAAAAATAATGTCGTTTCCTCCATTTAATAAGTTTGCAGTAAAATAGGCAGTGAGATAGAGAGAGATGCAGAGAGCTCCAATCTTATCGGATACCCCAACCTCTAACTTAATCATATGGCTCTTAAGAGCAGCCTGCCACCAGCTGGGGCTCCGTAATATGCATGCAATATGTGTGTAAAACGATACGCTTTAATTTTGAGCCCACTTTAAGCAGCAACAAAATCTGTTTATATGGGAGACATTTAAAAAGAAGAGAGGGATGGAGGGAGGGGGAGCACGGGATTGGGTTAACTCTTCCTCTCCAGGCTTGACAAAAGCCATCTGTCTGGTGTCGGCGACTGTCACCGCACACGCTGCAGTGCACGGGGAAAACAGGAAGGGAGCAAAACTTTGCTGGGTTCTGAATAAAAGAAGGTGTAAAGGATCTCAGTGGTGGACGTTCATATCAAACGGCAAACGTCAGGCGTAAGGCGGCTCTAAACGCTCAGTTTTACACAGTTTTTTTTACACTTGAATCTCTTTGATGTCATACAGAGACTCCGCCCACCTGCCGAGAAATGAAGCAAACTGCAGTTCCTGTAGCATCCACTAGAGGCTCGATCCTACAGTGAGTCAGTCCCCACCTTTGGCTTTTCGCTTGTATTTTCAGCAGATTAATCTCCATCAGAATCAGAATACTTTATTAGTCCCATGCTGGAAATGACTGTTTTACATAAATATCAGTAAAAATATAGTAGTAAAATATAGAAAACCCAGCATGGCAGCAAGTGAAGTCCAGGTATTAAAGTGATGTACAGTGTAATAACCACAAGCACGAGTCATAGGTATATTACACAGTCATAAATACAGCTTGTTGTTTACACAGTAATGTGCAAAGTTATTACCCAGTTGTTATCCCTGCATTAACGCCTCGGGCTGCAGATTTCTGACCCTCGTGTCTAGAGATGAGATCAAGCAATTGACCAGAAATTCCGTATGACTTCAGTTTATGGATGAGCCGCAGCAAGCCTAGCCTCGCCACGTTTATCTAAAGCACTGTTCCAGTGTTCTGTAATCAGGGAGAGAACATCCCCAGTAGATCGAGAGTGGCGGAAACCATACTGGACATCAGTTCAGAGCGCATTGTCCTCTAGATAATCCATGACAGTTTGCAGTTATTGTTGCAGTTTATTTACACAGTAAGATATTAACAGAACGAAAAATAGAAATAGAAAGTGAATGAATTTGGATAATGAAAGTGGACATGATTTAATATAAAATATAGTATAGATGTTGTGAATCAATAAAGTGGATAAATATTGGGAGGGAGAGAAGCTGGATGCCCTTCCTGATGCAACCCTCCATAGCAAGGGGGGCTTGTGTCCCCATCTAAAACTGAAATAGAGCCCTCTCACTTTACAGCAGAAATAAACATGTTTACAACCTGGTGGTCTCTGTAGATAATCCCTCCTTCATAACAAGTCTATTAGAGAGGAACAAGAAGAAGATGAGCTGCACTATATGCAGAAGATACAGTATTATATATGGGAGAAGAAGGAGACTTTAACAGCAGGGTTACGATTTCCTGAACCTCCACAGACTGTTGTTACTGCTGTTTAAATGTATTCTAATCTTTCGTGATCACATCGGGCTTGTTCGCCAATTTTTTCCCTGAACAAAGAGTCAGGAATGTTGATGAAGCAGTTGTGAGGCGAGTGCGACACTTCGCCATGTGAAATTGATAAATATCTGGTATCATGTTGTTGCTTCCGTTTCCCAAACAGTTGGTCTCATTTTGTTTCATCCTTGTAGCGATTTGCAAAGTTGTAATCTAGAGGCCTCACCACAGTGAATTATGTCACATGGATTCATAATCAAATTTGCATAATTCGAGACAAACTATAAAGTCTGCATCATTAGGGGCGTGGCCTCTTTGACTGACAGGTGGCTAGCTGTCTGCTGAGTCCCTGAGCTGGACCTCTGGACTCCGTCGATGAGGAAATGTGTTATTAAGTGGACTAACAGAGAAGTCTGTTCTGAAGGTTTGGTGACTGAAATTCTAAGGTTTTATTGGATGTTATTTAGCACTAATTATTAATTATTGCTATTTAACAATTAGCAGGTATGTGTGCCTGTGTGATGCTCCTATACATGAGCTTACCAATTAGCACTCCACCCTCTCAACCCTTCGGTAGTGGCCAAGACCATAACAATACGGCTTCGAACCGACAGTTCACAGCGGTTCCCTTGGATACAGATTGTGGTTCAGACCTTCTGTTTGGGAAGTTTTCTGCATTAACACTCAGTATAAGATGCAGTAGAATGAGGAGGTGGACCACATCCAAGAAAACCCCTGCTGAGCCCCCAGGACAAACCCACCGGGGACTCGGTGAGGGTTTACTGTGGGAAACCCCCACAGTGTAACTTACACTACGTTCCCACTGCAGGTAATTCTGATGTTTTACTGGCATCAGATTACTCTGCGTGGTCCTTCACATTAGAACTTAACGTCATCGTTCAGACTGAGGGTTGGTGTGATCGAAGAGGGTGCAAGGGATAGGGTGAGATGGAGGCAGATGATCCGCTGTGGCGACCCCTAACGGGAGCAGCCAAAAGAAGAAGAAGAAGAAGAAGAAGAAGTCATCGTTCAGACTGAGGTCGATTTGTAAAACATCGGATATGTATGGATTTAGGAGCACATATGGAAGTGGGTGGGGTCTGATGTGAACCAATCAGATCTGCTCAGACTGTTACAGGTACCTGTGTGGGAACCTTGCAGACAGATAACAGCTGTGTGGGTTTCCTCTGGGTACCCGGCTTCCCCCCACAGTCCAAACACATGCGTGTAGATAAGACAGCGTATGGTTGAAACGCAGCTTGTTGTCTGAAGTGCTCTGAGTGCTCGGTGAGAAACGAGCACTCAGAGTGAACTGCACCCGGGAACCTGAGGCTGCACGTTTCTCCTGCTTCACTTCCTTTAAACTTCTAGACATTCATATAGAAACGAGCTCAGAGTGGGGCTGACGAGGTTAACAATGATCTCTTTTTATGTTGCGCGCCTCTGCGGATGCCTCGCATTGATTTAGGGAGCGTTTGCAGGTGTGTGAAGCTTGCCTTCGCGCTGATTCTTATTCTCGGACTGGCGACGGTGGCTGGTGGCGTGATGGCGCCGGCGCGCATGTGTCGGGGGACCGCAGCTGACTGGGAGATGAGCGGAGTGGCCGTTTGCTGCACGGAGACGAGATATGAAAAGAAGGCATGAGCGAGGCATTCAAGGACAGAGGAAGCAGGGAGCTTTTGGGGAAGGAAGGAGTGGAAGGGGGGTGAGGGAGAGCAGTGTGTAAACTTCAAACAGCCTCTGACGGCGGCTGTTGCTGCCGCCGCCAGCCCTGACCACTCCACACATGCTTTTGTTCCCCGCTCACTCTCACTCCTTAACCCCCTCCTCTTCTTCTTCTTCTCCTCTCTTTGCGCTCAGTCTCTTTGGTGATCCAGCGCGAGAGGAGCGGGGGCTATCAAAGCCACCGCTGTCTGTTCCAGACTTCAAAACCCGGGGCCCCCATCCATCCGTCAGCCCCAATCATCATATCTGCGAGGCCCCAGTGGAAAACCTCGTACACTGGAGGAGAAATATTTGATCTGTCCTCTCTGCAAGGATCAACAGTCACACAAACGACAGGGCCGCCCTGGCACTGCAGGGGGAGGACGGGGGAGGAGGAGGGAGGGCGGTGGGGGAAGAGAGGAACAAGGAGCAGAGAGGGAGTAAAGAAATAGAACTCAAACCTGCACCGTCACTCGACCTTCTTCCTCTAACATTAATAAACGCCTAAATCAGAGCCGACGGACTTCCTCACTGATCAGCACAGCTCACGTTTATGTTTTTAATAAAATCCATGTTCTGCCTCTTATCCAGTCTGGGTCTCGGGGGCAGCAGACCTCCCTCTCCCCGGCCACCTCCTCCTGTTCTTCTGGGGGTCAAAGAGACGTTCCTAAACCAGCTGAGAGATGAACTCTCTCCAGCGTGTCCTGAGTCTGCCCCGGGGGCTCCTTCAGGTTGGACAGAGCCCCTCGCCAGGGTGCATCCTGGTCCTGAAACAACCTGGACTGGCTTCCTTCCTTGTGAAGGAGTAGCAGATCTACTCTGAGCTTCTCACCCCAGCTCTGAAGCTGAGCCTCTGGAGGAAGCTCCTTTTTGCCGCTTGTATCCTTGATCTCATTCTTTCAGTCCCAGAGCTCCTGACCTTTCATGTCCAGTTCTCTGTTCACCACCACAGACCGGCACAGGTTCCACATCATGATGATCCAGCTCCACTCTCCCCTCACTTATGAATGAGACCCCACAATGCTCAAACTCCTCCGCTTGGGGCAGCAACTCCCTCTTGACCTGGAGCGGACACTCCAACCGTTTCCTGCTGAGAACCATGGCCTCAGGCTTGGAAGTGCTCGTTCTGAGGTCATGACTCAACAAAGTCAGCAGAACCACATCTTCTGTTCTGCTGGGATCCTGAGACCACTGAAACTGGGACCCTCCACCCCAGAACCAGAGTCCATCACCCATTGAGAACGAGTCTGACTCAGCTTGTGATGTGAACTTTTAAAATCCATGAAATGAAAACTAAAGTGAGAGTTTTCACTTTAAAAACCTCCAAACCTCAGATGTGCAGGAATGAAAGGTGGAAATATAACTGTGAAGTCTAAACTAAACTTTTATATGCTGAACTCTTCTTCTGCTTTAAGAAGAAGGGGAGCCGTCCTCCTGAACTCATGGAAAAAGGAGGAGTGTCAACAAAGACAGGAAGTGATCTCATTTAAGCACCTTTTCCAGAAATGTCTGGGTTTCCAGTCTGAGCACTAATGAACATCGTCATCAGCAGAGATCAGTTTTATTGCACGTTGTTTAGACTGAAGATGGCGCCACGGTTAGCACCGTTGCCTCACAGCAGGAAGGTCCTGGGTTTGAATCTGCTGGTCAGAGGGGTCGTGTCAGCGTCCTCCCACAGTCCAAAGACATCGTCGGGTTACCTGGTGGTCCTGAGAAGGTGTGAACGGTTGTCTGTCTGTCTGTGATGGCGACCTGTCCAGGGTGCCCCCCGCCTGTGGTATAGACTGTCACTTCTCTTTTTCTATATCATTCTTACTGTGATATAATTCCATATGAATAATAGTCACGCAGGTGCGGCGGCGTCATTACCTGACTGCCCACGTGTTTGTGAGCCAGTTCAGATTTTTATTTGTGGTCGCGCCATGAAATATTGGAGCTCAGAGTCGACTAATAGTTCTGTATCTATCAATCTATTTATCCATCCATCTGTCTGTCTTCCTGTCATGTGACACTTATTTATAGATGTGTGTGTGTGTGTGTGTGTGTGTGTGTGTGTAGGGGGGGGCAGACAGCTGGTATAGTTAGCTCTTAAATCCTGTATGTGAGATCAGACTACATAATTACCTAACACATTAAGCCCTTTATGTCCACTAGCAAAGAGCTGGTGGTGAGAAGATGAATGTGATCTGAAGGAGAGCCTGTGTTCGTGTAGATGATGAGCTTCAGAGCACTTTTATTACCCCCAACACACACACACACACACACACACACACACACACACACACACACACACACAGCACTGCTTTCGGCGTGTGTGTGTTCAGATGGACTGCAGGCATGTCACTCATCGGCCCGTCACATCCGCCACAGTCAGCAGCAGGACTCTGAGTCAGTGCACGTGGACATCCACCAGCAGGGGCGTCCCCATGAGGTGTCAAACATGTGGGCCCCGGGGCCAGAACCGCAGACCACCAGAGGGTCCAAACTGGGTCTCTGGAAGGTTCACAAAGTGTAAAACTCAGTGAAGTTAATCATTTTTAATAAAATGCTCTCTGCTGATTTCATTTCAGTTTAGTTTTATTCATATATGTTTAAACTGAGCATCAGAGAGCAGCTCAGCAGTCAGAGCTGGAATATTTCCTCAGGTCTGCTGGGATCTGCTCACCTTACAGATATGATTCAAAACAGGTGGATAATTAAACTGCAGTTAAAGAGTGATTCATGAAAATACCTCTTTTTATTCTTATTTTATTTACGTAGCATTGCAGTTGGACAGTTTGTACTCAGATATGGTATACTGTACAGTCAGATGCTGCTCCAGCAGCCTGCAGTTTGTGTTCTTAAATTAGATATGAAAATTTAAGTGTTGCTAAAATGTCTCCTTCAAACACATTCAGGTTGTTAGGATCTCCCCAGCCTGTCCAGGTGACTTTAAAAAAATCTAAAATGTTCACGATGATGATGATGATGATGATGATGGGAAGAAGGACCAGGCCACAGGACACATACTCAGTTACTTTCCACCACCATCCTCATCAGGTTAGAGTAAATTTAACAGGTTGTTCAACATCTGACAGAAACAAAGACAATGATGGCCTCACATGATGCGTACCATTCAGAAGAAATATATAAAATGTAAGAAATATAAAATATGAACATGAGAGTGTGTGTGCATCAGCAGGAGGACACACAGTAACATTACTGCACAAGATGTAAAATTAAAATAAATTCACTCAGTGCTGCTCTGTTTATGAAATTACAACATTTTGGTCCATCTGACCTTCATCAGGTATCACACACACGCACGCACACACACACACACACACACACACACACACAGGTCAGATCAAAGTGAACTTCTGCTTGCTGGATGTTAATAAATTTGATGTTTCTTGTGTTTCTCTGATCACAGAGTCACATTCCACTTTTCCTCATGAAATAATCACAGTGAAAAACATCTGAAGCTAATTTCATCGTCATGAGCAAACAGAGCTGGTAAAATGCTCACAGCAGTAAATTAATTGTTAAAAATAGCCCCATTATTCATTAAATCTAATATACATTTATGATTTTAGCAAACATATTTTATCTGCAGCTCAGTTGACTGACTGTAATGTGAGATTTCTTTCCCATGTGGAGAACGACAGCTTAAGAACTCTAACCTACGTTCCTGTTTATAATGTAGGCGGCTTGAACTTTTGTGTTTTGTCCACCTGATGGTTCTGGATGCTCCTCAGCGTCTCCTGTTGTACCTGCAGCCGGAGGTGGTACAGAATATTTCCTACAGTAACATCAGAATCAGTTTCCAATAAAACGCCATCCTGGACACAGAGCTGATTGGCTGTCGTGTCTGCGTGTGGAAACAATGCTACGTCTCTGATGTGTCTCAAAGCTTTATCGTCCATTTGAAACAAAAACAGGAGAAACCAAACAAAATATTAAAATGGTTAAAAAACACAAATGAGCAGCTGTTGCAGCAGATCAGCTCAGGAGCTTCATGACCAACAACACAACACTGAAGATCAACACACAAAACATTTCTGAGCTGGTATATTTCCCACCTCAGTAAAAATCCTGAAGGCCTCTTCATGAACACCTGAAGCTTCTTCATGATTGCTTCACAGGAAGTTCACAAAGAGGAGAACTTCAGGCTCCACAGAGAGCTCCTCCTAACATCATCTCCACACTGAACATTTACAGCAGATTTGGTTGTTTATCATCATCATCATCCTCATCATCATCACCGTCACCATCATCCTCATCATCATCACTGTCACCATCATCCTCATCATCATCATCATCACCATCATCCTCATCATCATCATCATCATCACAGAGATCATGTCTGGTCGTGTGACCTAAATATCTGACTTTAGTCGCCACATTCAAGACCTGACCTGCCAAACAGAACGAGGGAAAAGTTTTCTTCTGATGCTTCGTGGTGTGAGCGATTATTAATACTATATTATTATAATTATAAGATTATTTTTACAGTTAAATTAAACATCACACTGAAAAGAATCACGTTGATCTGAAAAAAGTATTTCAGCTGAATTTTTCTGCTCAGTCTTTGATTTTATGGATGTCAGCTGCTCGTCCTGAGGTCCACACAGAACAGAAACATGACATCTGTAACATTTACAGAAAGAAATGAAACAAACAAACCCTAAACAAACAAAAACCCAAAACAAGCAGGAAAAACCTGAAACAAAACAAACAGAAAATCTAAAAACAAAGGAACAAATAGGGAAAACTAAAAACAAACAGAAATACTAAAAATAAACAAACAGAAAAACTAAAAACAAACAAACAGAAATACTAAAAAATAAATAAACAGAAAAACTAAAACAAACAAAAAAAATATGAAAAACTAAAAATAAACAAACAGGAAAACTCAAGACAGAACAAACAGAAAACCCAAAACAAACAAACATACAGTCAGTAAAAACCAAAATAAACAGAAAAGTCAAATGTTCTTTATAATACATCTAGTAATAATAATAGTAATAATCTAGAAATAATAATAATAATCTAGTAATAATAGTAATAATCTCGTCTTAATCATGTTTACAGCCACGTAAGTAAGCAGCAGCTCAATGTGTTACATATTAAAGAGAATTTTTTATGTATTTTGGTTTAAAATTTGCTTTTATCACAGTTTAATTCGGAGGTTGTTTACTGGGTCACTGCTTTCTTTCTGTCGTGTCCTGATTGGTGGAGCCTCGGCTACTTTGGTTGTTACCGTATGTGTGGGTGATGTCATCACATCGCTGAAGAGCTAATCCACCTCCAGGCGTGCATCCAGTGACCTGCCGCTGAACGTTCCACCTGTGTTCAGCAACATGATGAGTTTTAGTGAGAATTTATTTCAGCTGAGATGTTCAGGAATTTTTCCAGCCTGCTTTTGAAATCTTTGAGAGTTTATTGGTTGTCATGTTTGGGTCTCTGATGACATTAAAGAAAAAAAAATCGTGTTAATTTTGATCCGACTCGAGTGTTTCAGTCTCGAGGGGTTTGAGTAAAGCTGGCAGGTGTGTGTGTGTGTGTGTGTGTGTGTGTGTGTGTTGCAGCAACCAAACAAATGATTTCCTCTTTGAGTGTGTAAATGTCGGGTGTCACTCTGTGTGTGTGTGTGTGTGTGTGTGTGTGTGTGTGTGTGTGTGTGTGGTAACAGATGTCCACCCAGTGGCTGCTGGGAAGCCACTTCACATCCTACATGTGTTAAGTGACAGTGATGGACAGCAGGTAGTCCTTTTAATAATTCAATATATTTTAATCCTCCCCCTCCTCGTCCTCTCAGCGTATCTGTCTCGCTGTCAGAAGCCAAATATCGCCGCTGACAGCAGATGATTACACAAAAACTGGGATTTGATGTGGAGAAAATGTGAAAACACCTTTGATTTTTTTCCCATTTTTCCTCACATCCGTTCATAAATCTTTGATTTGATAATCTCGCAGACAGAAACACAACAAATCCCAGCGTTCTCTCTGCCCTCCTCACCCACTCACTCACTCCATTTTAGAGGAGAGCAATCAGAGAAAGGTGGAGGCAGAGAGAATGAGGCAGATCCAGGCAGTCAACCAGAGACGCAGACATTTCCCCAACACCAGGATGCGGGTAAGTGAGCCTCAACTGACCAGAAATGATTTGCCTCTGTCTGTTAGACACGTAATGGAGTCATTTAACTAGTCAAATTAGGAGCCGGCGCGATGCCGCATGCTTCATTACGGGGTTCCAATGGGCACCGCGCTGCATTCACGTCAGAAACCATTTCAGGCCAAATGAATGTTTTTATTGTCCTGTGGAAATAAAGAAATAAGAACACACACATGTAGGTGGATGTCCTCGTGTACACATGAGCTCCAAATGCAACACGCCGAGTGCTTGAAAGCACACACGACTGACAGATCAGCACCATCTAGAGGTCAAACGGTGGCACTGCCCTCCCTCGGTGAGGAGCAGGGAGCTCCGGCTCAGCTCCTGCTCCCCCTCTGCTGACCTGTAAATTAGAACCAGGTGACGATGGAAACAGGAAATAGAACGTATCCACTGGGAGGAGATCAAAGAGCGGAGGGCGTGAGTGGAGCCGGCACCGGGGAGGTCTGACAGCCGGGGTTATTGAGAGGAGGCAGAGCGCAGCACGGACCTCTGGGATTTGCAGTCCTCCTGGTGTTTACGTGTCCATGCTCACAGGTCAGAGAGCCGCTTCAAACTTCCCTCACATCCAGGGCGGCGGCGTGGGCGGCGGCGCAGGTGGCAGCGTGCTGCCTTTAAGGGCCCGAGCAGGACTCGCAGAGATTACAGATGCATTGTCTGAAGCTGACTGACAGCCAGTGATATTTATGTGTGTGTGTGTGTGTGTGTGTGTGTGTTTGAATCCCTTTGTTTTTGATGAGACGCACACACACACCATCAGTTACTGCTGTTCTTGACATTCTGTCGATATCATCGTGTCTAAAAGCACCGGTGTGTTTGACGGGGCTGATGCCTGCAGTTGGACGGACACACACACACACACACACACACACACATCTGTGTGAGGATGTTAACCTGCTGATGACTGCTCTTCATATCAGACCCTCTCTGTAAGTCCTGGACGTGCTGCAGGACAGATACACTTTACATAGTTATAGCGCCACCCAGCTCTTTTTTCTATATGCACTGTCTGTTTACACCTTCAACTGATCCACTGTATTCTCCCCAAGGGGGCGCCACAGCTGATCGATCCACATCGGTTATTTGTTTTACACTGGATGTCCTCCCTGACACAACCCTCCATGGTCAGAGGGGCTCCTGTCCCCACCTGGAATCAAACCAGGGACCCTTCGCGTGTGAGGCGAACGTGTAAACCACTGCCTATACGAGCTTTTGTACCTGGACTTTGGCAAAAAAAACCAAATGTGATCCAGATAAAATAAGCTGCTTGATCTTTGGCCAGCTGTGAGGCTTGAGGAAAGGTTCTTCGGGTCGAAGGTGAGCTGGTTTCTGCTCACAGGTGCGCTCAGCGTTTGTAGCCCTGCTCCTCCTGAAGCCACAGACAGATCCTGAGTTTCTGACTCTGCAGAAACGTCTCGCTGTGTGTGTTACTGTCCTCATTTCTGAAAACCTCCTTAGTCTGCAGAAGTCCACTCACTCCAGCAGTAGGACAGATCCTCATAATAAGAAAGACTCTGGTAGAAGCTGAAGCGCTGATTCTTTACTCGAGTAAACGTGCAAAAGTATAGACTCTGAAATGTACTCAGAGTATAAGAAAGATAGAAGACGTGTATCAGAGCTGAAATCCTGTTACACACTCAGTGCTGCAAGAATAGAAACAAAAACACTGGATTCATCCTGTAAACTGACAAACAGCAAAACTACATTTAAAACAGCAAACATACATATATACAAACATCCACATAAATATATACAAACATATGTATAAATATATACAAACATACATATAAATATATACAAACATATGTATAAATATATACAAACATACATATCTACAAATATACATATGTACAAATATAAATATATATGAACATATATACACAAATATGAATATGTATCTTATGCGTGAGAATAAATAAAAACATAAAGTGAGGTGAGTTACTTTGACATGAAGATAAAACCACAGATATTATATGTTAATCCACCCTCTGCTACGAATTGATGGAAGGTGTCATAAAGTCTTGTTTTGTGAGTCGAGTTTAAATGAGCGCGTGCAGAACAGGGCGGAGCTTTGCAGTCTAACAGCCACAGGTAGAAAAGATCTCCTTCAGCCAATCAGAGAGCTATGCAAGGGCGGGGATGGATTGTTTCTTCAGCAGCTCCTCTGACACCTCCACCAGCGTCTCAAGTCCTCGGTCCCTGCAGTCCTCCACCAACCCCCGTGTCCTCCTGAGTTTGATGTCAGGAAGACGTGCAGGGATGTGAAAGCTGAAGCAGTAAACTGTCTGCTGGGACACGCTAACATCCATCTCTGTGTGTATTTGTGTATGAAATGTGTCAACAGATAAATGCATATTTATATAGATGTGTGTTTGTCTGATCGTCCTGAAGCTCCACCCTAACCACAGCTGGAGTCTGGAGTGTGTCGAGTCCTTACATATTGTCACGCAGGAAGTGACGTGTAGCGGCTCCAGAGGTCGTAGGTCAGCTCCTTCACCGGGCCGTCCTGCAGGTTGTGCTCTGTGGTGCATCTGCAGAAGTTCACCAGGGGCCGCCGAGCTGTTGTCATGCCAGGGATGGCCTCTGTGGCGCCCTCTCCTCAGCTGTTTGTGTGGGTTTCTTCACGGTCCTGATGTTTAGGACCAGGCTGCTGGTGTCTCTGACCACCTGAGGTGACCTAAACATCATGTTTTTCCCATCATCCTTCACTCTTCCTTTCATGAGGAGATGCTTGTTCCTCACCATGCAGGCCAGAAAGACCTCCAGAAGCTGTAGGCCTGGAGAGGTGGAACGGGGCCTGGAGGCTGAAAACGGAGGTTCTTACAGACGATTTAAAGTTCAAACATCAGGCTGCCTTCACAGGTGAACGTCAGATGTCCGTGTGATGGTCGTTGTGTGCGTTTCCTCATTGATCCGTCAGTGTTTGTGCGAGCGAGGCCTCGCCCGCCCTCGCCGTCTCTTATCGAAGCCACAGTTTTATGGGCGCCGTGCTGCAGTATTGTTTCTGCTCTGTGTATCGATCGCCTGTTTATCTGCACTGGGTGGATGCTGAAAGATGAACGGCATCACTGCAGTGAAGTGTGTGTGTGTGTGTGATGTCTGACGACTGATTCCTTGTCATTTTATTATTACCCTCCACTCTGCGAGCAGCGCGGCGTTGCTGTTGCATGTTTTTGTGCGTAGTTGAACTACTCAGGCAACGACTCCATCGCTAATTATAGCTTTCCACTTGAGCGGTGACACAGAGACATGAAGCCCTCGTGTTAACTTCTCTGCAACTCGACACTGTTGTGCTTTTCACGCAGACACGTTGCCGTGCCGCGCCGTGCCGCACCGCGCCGTTCAACCTTCGCATTTCACTCTTTCACTGAGTTGGAAGCAAACACTCAGTTATGTCAAATTCAGGGTTTTAAATTTGGATTTGTTCCTTTTCCTGACGGGTGGGACGCTTCTGCTGCTCCTTTCAATAATTACAAATATGTCAGATTCTTTAACTCCTGAGCTGGTGAAAATCAATCAACCGATCAATCGATCATTTGTACAGCAGCTTTCATGCAGCTCAGAGTGCTTCACAGATGACGGACGCAGCAACATTAAGACAAAAGAAATCATAAAAAATACAATTATGAGCAGCTGAAAATACATTTTAAAAAGTAAAATTTTAAATAGTCTGAGAAGGCGACAAGAGAAAGTGAATAAAATAAAATAATGTTTGTTAAATAAAGTAGAATAAATATCAGTCTGGAATAAAAAAAAAATAAAACTCAAAGAAACTAAAATATTTAAAATACTATTATTTTAATTTGAATCTTACTTTCCAAATTTAGGTTTTAATTTGAACTGATGGTGCATAAAGTATTTTTATAAGTAATCTGAAAATAGCTTCAATAAATGTACAGACTGAATATTAACACATCACAGTTTTATTAATATTTTTATATTAAAAAAGAATTTACTGGATTACTAAAGTACAGGTGTTATGTACTTTTACTTTAACTGTTTCTGTGTTATGTCACTTTGTGCTTCTACTGTATTAGATTTTATGTACAAATGTATATTTGTACTCCTTGTTATTTATTCTAACTACACAAAAATGTATAAAATGAATAAATAGTAAAAATAGTAATTAAAATGACCAATAGCTGCAACATTAAAGTGATACATTAAAAAATAAAAGGTATTTTGGTCCCATAATGTCATTCTGAAATTCTGCATACTGTCCGTTTACTTTAGGTACTTTAATAATAGTAATAATAATAATAATAATAATTTAATAATTTAAATAAAAATAATTTAAAGGCGCCTTTCTTGACACTCAAGGTCACCGTACAAATAGAGCAGTTAAAACAGTAAAAACATTAAAAAAGATAAACATACTAAAAACAGGCGATAAAACATACACAGAAGTGGAGAAGTTTAAATATATGTTGTTCATACAGCTTTAAGCTGCTTCGTTATGATTATAATTTTTACTGAAGTAAAGAAGCTAAACGTGTTTTTTCGTCTTTGTAACGCTAGCCTTGTGCTTTGGCCCCCTCGTGCCACCCCGTGATTTAAAGAAACCCTGGAAACACCCCTGCAAAAAGAGCAAGACAAAATATTATTTTAATAAAAATTCCTACATTGTGTGACGGCAGCTGACAGAATTTAAAATGACTCCAGCTGATGTCATCATGTCATATTTTAACTTCACAAACATGATGGTGTAAAAAAGTCCACAGCAGCAGTGAACACACAGCCACACACACACACTTATAATCACACGAATTCATTTTAAATATCACAGTAACATCGCAGCATGTTTTAAAAACTTACATCACTTTAATTTTTACCTTAGATGTTAAAAATAACCATAAATATCTTACAGCTTCTTCAAACCAGCAGTTTATTCAAAAGCAGAAATGAAAGCAACGTCATCTCTGAAGGTTTTATTATCATAAATCTATTGGTGCTAATAATGCAGCTGATATATATAACCTTATTTTATTATACAAATTAATATTTATTTTACATTCTCAGATTCTGTGTCGATATTCTAAAATTCCTTTTTTTGTCAGTTTGCTTGAAATGATTCTCTGCTTACCTTAAACCTGTTATTCTAATAATAATGTGTGTGTCTGTGTGTGTGTGTGTGTGTGTGTGTGTGTGTGTGTGTGCAGAGCAACACAACGCCACAGGAAGTCATTCCTACCTGTGGCCATCAAGCTCCTCCCTGTGACTCTGTTATCACTTGTGTTATTTGATGAGTTG
>VUQH01061714.1:0-10209 GCA_015106775.1 Etroplus canarensis | reverse complement strand
AGACCTGGATGAATTAACAGGATGAAGATTCATCTACTTGGTGTCTGGAATGAGGTTGTAAAATGTCAATGAGGATTCCCAGGTCTTCTGGGTTTTCCTGTGGAATTGAGCTACTTTAGAAGTGTTGCTGTGTGTTTTGTTTTGTTTTTTTGCCTGTCTTTGTTTAGTAGACCTATTTTTTTATGAAAATAGGACTGTTAAAAAGCATTATTTACAGTCAGATTTGTAAGCTTTTGGACAATGTTTGTTTTTTGTTGTAGTTTTCTTCTCTACATGACCACAGGGGATTTTAAATCAGAATGTGAGTGCAGACTGTCAACTTTAATTTAAATGATTTAACAAAGGAATTGCATTAATGGTTAAGGAATTACAGCTATTTTTATGTAAAGTCTGTCATTTTCAGGGGCTCATAAGTAATGGGACGGTTGACTAAGCTGTTTCATGGCTAAGTGAGGCCTATTCCCTCATTGCATGAAAAACTGAGCGCACTAAAGATCTAGAGTTGATTCCAAGAGCTGAACTTGCATTTGGTAGCTGTTCACTGAAACTCTCAGTATGAGGTCCAAAGAAATGTCAGTGCAAGTGAAAGAGGCCATAATTAGTCTGATAAACCAGAGAAAGTGGAAATTTTAGGGGTCACCAGATCAACAATCTGGAAACACTCCTAAAGGAGTGCACTGGCCAGCTGACATCTAGCCAGTCAAAAACACACTTAAATTCTAAAATCAAGAGATGTCTTCAATACAGAGAGTTTACAACAAGGAGCAAGCCACAGGTTACAATCAGATTAGATGTTCCCAGAAAACATCTGAAAGAGTCTTTGGACAGGCAAAACCAAGATGAACTTGTATCAGAATGATGGGAAGAGAAAAGTATGGAGAAGGAAAGCAACAGCTGAAAAGCATACCACGTCATCTGTCAAACATGGTGGAGGCAACGTTATGGCATGGGCATGTATGGCTGCCAGTGGAACCAGGTCATTGGTGCTTATTGATGATGTGATTGCTGATAGAAGTGGCAGGATGCATTCTGAAGTTTACTGGGCTATACTCCATGTCCCTCATAGTAGAAATGGATAATGAGCCAAACAATACTGCAAAAGCAACCCAAGAATTTCTCAAGGCAGAAAATGGGACATTCTTCAATGACCAAGTCAGTCACCTGATCTCAGCCCAACAGAGCTTCAGTTTGGTCTTCAGTGACTATAACATGATTTAAGTGCTTTTGAATGTGGCAGGGTTGCTGGTGCCAGATGGGCAGGTATGAGTATTTCAGAAACTGCTGATCTGCTGCAATTTTCCCACACCAATCATCTCTGGAGTTTAAGAGAATCATCCGAAAAACAAAAATTGACTAGTTAGCAGCAGCTCTCTGAGTAGAAATACCTTGTTGATGCCAGAGGTCAGAGGAGATGCTGCTTTGAGCTGATAGGAAGGCAACAATAACTCAAATTACCACTCATTACAACCAAGGTATGCAGAAGAGCATCTCTGAAAGCACAGCACATCGAACCTTGAGGCAGAAGGGCTGCAACAGAAGACCAAAACGGGACTCCTGTCAGCTGAGAACAGGAAACTGAGGCCATAATTTGCACAGGTTCACCAAAACTGGACAACAAAAGATTGGAAAAACATTGTCTGGTCTGACAAGTCTCAATTTCTGCTGCAACACTGAGATGGTAGGGTGAGAATTTGATGTGAACAACATGAAAGCATAAATCCTTCCTGCTGATTCTGGCTGCTGGTAGTGTAATGGTGTGATGGATATTTTCTTTGCACACATTGGGCCCCTTGTTATCAATTGAGCATCATTTAAATACCACAGCCTACCTGAGTATTGTTGCTGACCATGTCCATGATTTTTTGACCACAGTGTACCCATCTTCTGATGGCTGCTTCCAGCAGGATAATATACAATGTCACAAAGCTCAGATCACCTCAAACTGGTCTCTTGACCAGTTCACTGTAATCAATTGTCTTCTACAGTAACCAGATCTCAGTCCAGTGAAGCACCTTTGGATGTGGTGGAACAGGAGATTTGCAAACATGGATGTGCAGCTGACAAATCTGTAGCAGCGTCAATATGGACCAAAATCTCAAAAAAATGTTTCCAGCAGTTTGTTGAAATTATTCCATGTAGAACTGGGGGGGGGTTCTGAAAACAAGAGGGGGTCCAACCCAGTACTACCAAGCTGTATCTCAAAAAAGTGCCCAGTAAGTGTATATACAGGTAGATATTGTTAATTAATTAATTGTTTATTTAAAAAATATTAATTGCAGCAGCTTTAACTAATCCAAGAAACCTTTAAGGACATAGTGTTGCTCCATCTTGGACTCATAAATCACAACACTGAATGACTATCTTCCAGTAAGTAGGTGTTTGTGTCATGCAGGTAAGCAGTGTGTGACGTGGACCAAATGAGTCTGAAGCAGTAGCACAGGGTCACAATGTCCTCTGCTGATGAACTTAAGAGCATTAGCCCGTCTTAAACAGCCAAGTCTCAACTAGAGCTTTCTCCAGCCATTAATAGGGAGGTCAGTGCAAACACATTTTAGTTTCAAATCTTGCGTTACTTTTACTCTTGAGAAAAGTACACCAGTCTCAAAGAAAAACTCATTCTTACTCATCTAATCTAGCTGTTCCTCTAGTTTGCAGCCAAACATCACAAAAGTAAAAGCACGAAGATGGTTTATTAGTCCACTTTTATTTGGAGAACACTTTTACTTGGATAGACACTACCACTGTGGACAGTATAAATAAAGAAATATTTACAGCATCTTAAAAACAACATTCAATGAAAAATATATCTTATCCACTAATACTGTAGGGAGCTTTATAGTAGTGTGTGCTATCTATCTCCACAGTCCATCCTGCAGCTAATGCAGAGTGTATGATTCACAATCAGTCAGGGTGGAGCCAAGAGCTGGTCAGGGGTGGCCGGTGCAAACTAAAGTGTGGCCACCCTCCAACAACCATTAATGAAACCAAGTAGAAGGGTCAGACGCATACTCAGAGAACCAGAGTTACTATTTTTTTTTTATAATTCTTTCCTGAACTATTTCTCTACAGCTGTTGATTCCACAATGACACATTTTAAAGTGATCACCCATTTAGATAGTCAATATCTTAAGTGTGTTACCAACAATTAAAAAAGAATAACTTTAGCAACTGTTCCAGATTTTTTAATTAGTTGAGGGTTACTTAAAAAGGCTTATATAATAAGAGTACGTGACCAAGAAAAAGGCTACTATTTGACCTCCAACAATTTACAATTCAAAAATAGTCTGGCTCCGCGTAGCGTTTGGTAAGAACTATAGTCATCCCCTGGGATGCAGTCTAACCACTTCACAATAGTTAAGGTGCCATGATGAAGAAGAACAAAAGCAGCATTAATAATAGAAGGAACATGAAGGAACATTTGCGCTATAATCTCAAGGCTTTTCTGTATACACTTAGGTTTGCTGATCAAGCGTTCTCTTAATGAGTCTCATATAACAGCTTGTGTATCATGAGAGTGTGTGTTACACGTTGTGTTTGCAAGTTTTCTCACAATGTCATGAATCTGACTTTTCTTTGTTTCAGGGAGTGTAGTTTTGTTGTGATCACCGGTCCAGCCAGCACAGAGAGGGATAGCGCTCGCTCAGCGTCTTGCGCAGATGAACGCTCTGCATCCTATCCCTGGTTTCCACCACACACTCCACCTGTCAACACACACACACACACACATACAGTTAGTCCTCTTACATCACACAGACACATTAGAATTAGGGCAGGGAGAGGTTTGCTTGCTGCATTATGCAACACCTTTCACCTTCTGACACCACAGTACGAGGTGTCAGCGTAGACTGCAGGGGTAATGATGCAGAGCCAGGAGATTACAAGGCAAATCTGCTCCTTCATAGAATCTTTTTTGAAACTGTTTTATTGGTTTTAGAAATGAAGGGGAGTAAAACAAATATATTATTAAGAGAAGACCTAAGTTAGGCCAAGAACTATCAGTTTTCTCTACACTGATTTTGATCTCTACCCTGCAGGGGAAGAAATTACAGGCAGACTATATAACTTTTGTGAGTGCTGAAAAGAGTCAAAGTCATCAGACTGATTCAGTAATATCAGTTGCACAGCAACACTGTGTTTATAGTCTGCAAAAGTGGCTGATGCAACCTAATAGTTAAACCAGACCGAGTAAAGCTGTAGGAGGAACACTCCTGTGGGCACTGAACTCAGAAATGGCGCAGTTTATGTCTTTAAAAATTTTTATTTGTATTTTTGGTCTTTTAATTCCCGCCAACTCTCTGACAACTCCGAGCCAAGAGTTTCATGGCAGCGAAGGAGTGGATGAGCGGATTGGCGAGGAGGAGGAGGAAACAGAATGAGGTGAAGAGAAGAGATTAGTCGCCTACCTTTGCCTTGAAGAGGTCTGACTTGTCGCTGTGTCTCCGATGGCAGACATCCAACAACCTGGGAGGAAGAAGACAAAAGAGGGGAATGAATGAATAAACTAAAGGTGGCACTGGGCATTATTAAACATAAAACAGATATAGCCTTAACAGGTCTTTAAATGGACAGGTGAACACTCTACCTGACATCCTCTCTGGTCAGCAGATCCAGCAGCTTGGCCATGTCTCCTGGCCACTCTCCCAGCTGCACTGAGAACTTACTGACCCGATCGTCTAGCACCAGAGCTCGGTCCATGCACTGCCGCACCACTTCCAGGTCCATGTTAGCGCTGCTCACCACAACGGCGACCCTGCAGCAGAGAAAGAGGGAGGCTTCTTTTATCTGCAGCCAAAAAGGATTAACACTTCTGACATTGCTATGTTGCCAGAATGTCAGCTTTTCAGGCATTAAAAAACATTTCAGCCCTCAGAGTCAGCACTATATTTAAAAAAGATTTTTTTGAAAAGGGATTTTGCACTGTTTGAAAACTAGAGGCTGAACTCTGTCCTCAATGGGACTGAAGAGGGATGAGTGAGGTGAATTATATTGTTCAGGTAGGTACAATGGACCCACTTTTTGCCTCTCAGTTCTGGTAGTTGTCCAGCCAGGATGGCAGCCAGTCCCATGGCTCCCTCTGTGTCCACAGTGGAACGTTCAAACTCCTGAAAACGCAGCATCGCCACCAGAGAGTCCTCCTCACTGAAAATAAAGGAGAAAAACAATTTGATATTTGATTACCACAATAAGACAACTCTTACCCATGGTTTGATTATTTGAGGATACTTCACACCCCAGCCAATTGCCTATATGTCAGCCATGAATGGGGTGGCTCTGGTCCAGTGTGCTCCAAGCACTAGAACAGCACCCTTTCCACCATTGTTTGCCCATGCCTAATCTAGAGCCGAAGAGGTTCCAAAAGAAAAATTAACGCCGGTAGTTTCAGTCAGACTAGACTGGACTGGACTTGGGTTGGGCAAGGGACTGAAGACAAATAATGCAGTGCTATCAATCAGCTACAGCACTAATTAGACAAGGTCAGTCACAGGGGCGTGTAATGCAAACTGGCAGAAACAATAAACGAGCACCAGGTCACAACTAGCTCCACACCAGCACCATACAGGTGGAGCAGAGGTACCTGTGTTCTGGGAGTAAAAATAGTATATGGACTGTGAAGGTGAATCTTAACCTTTCAAAACAAATGACATAAATGGCTCTGCTTTTTTTAAGAAGGGGGACCAGAGGGAGTGTTCCAACTTCAGGATCCCACTCCTCAGCCTCCCTGGGACGGTCTATGCCAGGATACTCGAGAAAACAGTCTCTCTGTTAGTCAAACCTCAGACTCAGAAGGAGCAATGCAGTTTACATCCTGGTCCTGGAAAACTGGCTGAGCTCTTTATCCTCTTGATGATAATTGAGGGTACACAGGAGTTTTGTGGATGCAGAGAGGTCATTTGATCTCATACTTTGGGGTGTTCTGTGGGTACTGCTTCAGGAATATGGGATATCAGGCCCATTGTTACAGGCTATTCACTTCCTGTACAACTGTAGTGAGAGCTTGGTTCACATTGCCGGCAATAAGTCAGACTCGTTTCTGGTTGGTGTCACCGATTCTGTTAATAAATATTGTGGACAGAATTTCTAGGCACAACCAAGGGGTGGAGGGTTCTAACTCAGTGGTCTCAGGATCTCGTCTCTGCTTTTGTGGACAGTATGCTCTCCAGCTTGCAATGCTAAATGAAAAGTGGCATGGATGAGAATAAGCACCTCTGAAGCCAGTCTGAAGCCATGATTCTTAGCTAGAAAAGGATGACATACCCACTCTGGTTGCTACCCCAAGTGGAGAAGTTTAAGCATCTTGGGGTCTTGTGCATGAGCGAGGGAAGGAGGGAGCAAGAGACTGATAGATGGATTGGTGTGGCATCTGCAGGGAAGCAGTCTGTTGTGGTGAAGAGAAAGCTGAGCCTTAAACCAAAGCTATCAATTTACCAGTGAGTCTACATTCCTACCCCTCCAGAGTAGAGCCGCTACTCCTCCACATCGAAAGGAGCCAGCTGAGATTATTTGGGCACCTGACTAGGATGCCTCCTGGGCACCTCCTAAGTGAGATGTTTTGGGCAATTCCAACTAGAAGGAAGCCCTGGGATAAACACAGGCCACACTGGAGAAACTGTATCTCTTGGCTGGCTTGAGAGTGATGGAGGAGGTGGCAGAAGATAGGGAAGCCTGCTTAATCTGTTTTATACTGCCGCCCCTGCAACCTGGACCCAGAAAAGCGAAAGAAGATGGATGGATGGATGGATGGATGGATGGATGGATGGCATAAATGCGATGTATCAGTGCAGTACCTGACAGTGATGACTTTATCTACCAGTTTCTTTGCCAGCTGGAAGGTGTTAACACCAAGTGAACTCTCCATAAGGTCTGAGAACAAACAGAAGATTATCACTCGTTCCATTATTACAGGAGTAAAAAATTTTTTAAAAACTTGTAACAGAAAGAATTTGCACAGAAGGATTTTTAAAATGTTTTCTTTCATGATAGTCCTGCAGTAGAGGTGTGGAACATGAAGAAAGTCATGACTTTAGTAGAAAGGGTTTGAATTGAGTTTACCTCCATAAAGTTTCTTATTGGGGTTGCTGCGCATGTCTTTGATTGGACCATCTGTTTTCAGAGATTGTAGCAGCAAAGGGAAACCTTCTGGCTCAATCCCCTGTTGAAGAGAGTCCAGTCACTTTTTATTCTTAAGTGTTCATGATGAATAACCTTTTCTAACCTTTTTTTAAACTGGGGAGTGGATTTGCTAGGATTAAGAATGGGTGAACATAGGCATGCTTACTGAGCTGCCACATTTTTGAATTTGTTAACCTTAGCTAGACTATATGGCCAAAAGTATTGGGCCACACCTATTAATCATTCAGTTTAGGTGTTTCATTCAGTCCTATTTCCACAAAGGCAAAGAATCAAACATCTAATCATACAGTCTGTAAAGTGATACTGTAATAGAATGCCACTGTTGCAACAAGTCAGTTGGTAAAGTTTCTTCCCTCCTGCATGATCCATGGTCAACTATAAGTGGTATAACTGGAAAGTGGAAACTCCTGTTGCAAATTTACTGATTGAGGTTGCTGAGTGCTAAGACATATAGTGTGTAAAAGTCACCAGCACTCTGCTGACTCAGAAACTGCAGAGTTCCAAGCCTTCTTCATTAACATCAGCACAAAAGCTGTGTACCTGGAGCTTCATTTCATAGGTTTCCACGGCTGAGCAGCTGCACGCAAGCCTCTGCCAAGCAACAGATGCAATGGTGTAAAGCATGCTGCCACAGGACTCTGGAGCAGTGGAAATGCATTCTGTTCGGTTTGCCTGGATCCCTTTGTTCAAGTCAAGATAAATTGGGAACATTTTGGAAAAGTCTATGCTTCCAACTTTGTGGGAACAGTTTGGGGAAGGCCCATTTCTCTTCCTGCATGACTGTGCCCCAGTGCACAAATAAGGTCCACAAAGGCATGGTTGGATGAATTTGGAGTGGAAGAATTTGACTGGCCTGCACAGACCCCCAACCTCAACCTCACCCAACACCTTTGTGATGAACTAGAATGGGGATTGCAAGCCAGGCCCTCTCATCCATCGTCAGTGTCTGCCTTCACAAAAGCTCTTCTGGATGAATGGACAAAAAAATTCCAAAATCTTGCAGAAAACCTTCCAAGAAGAGTGGAAGCTGCAGTAGATGCAAAGGGAAGACCAATTCCATATTAATGCCCCTGGATTTAGAATGGGATATCACAAAAGCTCCTGTAGGTGTAATGTGTTGGTGGTCCAATACTTTTTAACATACAGTGCATGTGTTAACTGGTAGCTCTGTTAAGCATGCAATTCAGTCACAGGAGAGCATGTTCAAATGTTGCAAACATGCTGATGTTCAAAACATGTAGTATTTATCATGTTTACCATCTATATTTATCATATAAGCAAGCTGACATTTGCTACTCAGCACTAAATGTGAAGTCAATGCTAATGGAATGCCACATATTATGGGTTACATTCATACAACATGGTTACATTCAATAGTTTTACAAAGTAAGGGCATCGTCAGTCTTGGCATCATAACTCTTTATATCTGTACTGTATTTTATGGCAGTTATTAGATAATACAACTGAGCTGCTAGATCAGCAGAAATATATGCTCCAGTAAGCTGATTCTTATTTGTGAAATCTTTACCAGTCTGTTCCCTGTCAATTCCGTGCGAGATGCTTTTGCATGGACACCACTCTTACATACACATTATTATACATTATTAATTATGAAGCAGTTCCATGACCGCTAAAACAGGACGATGCACTGCTTAGTAGCCCTAGTCACCCTTTGTGCAACATTTTAGACTGTTTACTATTGGGTCAAACGTGCCAGTGAATTTTGCTTCATTGTACATGGGGACATTTCTTTATGATTTGAAATAGAGGGACAAGGCTGCTCTGTGCCTCAGTGTAAACAGAGAAGGGGCTCTCAGAGGTTCATCTGTGGGCAGATAGTGGAACAAGGGAAACCCCTTCAAATATAGTCATCTTGTTAACAAAACCCAAGCAGAATGAAAAACACACTTGTGTAAATACCATTGAGATGTAGTGAGCTAGTAACAGTCTCTTTTTTCAGTAAAAAGGAGAGACAGGCTTCATTTTGAGAAACAGTACAGCATATGATCAGTATTAAAGATGTGAGATAGGGGCTTCAAACGCTAAGTATACGTATGTTTTTAGATTCTGCATCTCTTAATAAAAACAAACTTCTTGGTGTCTACTTACTATGACAAGAATCCGAGAGTCGAGGTGTTTGATGGCTGCAGCGGTGCCAGCCAGTAGACCATACTGCCCTGCTACAGGAACAACCACTGCCTCCAGTTTGGGCACCTGCTCATAGATCTCCATGCCCACAGTGCCCAGTCCTGCCAGGTATGCTGAACTTTCATCTCTGGTCAGCAGCAAAAATAGGAACAGCAGATTTATGTAAACATAAGTATGACACTGATTTTTGTCATAAAAAACACTGCAGATACAGATTTGTCTGAATCCATATCAGTGTATCTGGTAGTGCAAGAGTTCACTGTCCACTAATACAGACAGGCCAACATTCCAAATCCAAAGATGAATATTAGTGACACTGACTCTTCCAGGTAGAGGTATCCATTCTCTTGGGCCAGATGACGGGCATGCTTCTGGGAATCATGGCCAGTGCTGCCATAGGAGATGACCATGGCACCGTAGTCTCTGTAGATTCTGAGGCGGGGCGAGGAGCAGCTTGACGGCATGATGACAAACACTGGGATCTTCAGCTCCGCTGCATGATGAGCCACAGCCATGGAGAAGTTACAGTCAGTGGCTACTATCACACCCATCCTCTGCTGCTCCTGCAAGAACAGAAACACATGCTTGACTATATCAGACCACTTAATTAGGTAAACTTTGCTAGTAACAGGTTGGACCCCCTTTTTGTCTTCAGAATTATCTTAATTCTTTGAGGCACAGATTCAACAAGGTGCTGGAAACATTCCTCAGAGATTTTTGTCCATATTGATATGATGAGCCATACCATGAAGATATGGGAGAGGGTTGTTGAAGCCAGACTAAGAAGAGAGGTGACCATCAGCGAGCAGCAGTATGGCTTCATGCAAACTGATGCAATGTTTGCTTTGAGAGTGTTGATGGAGAAGTATAGAGAAGGTCAGAAGGAGTTGCACTGTGTCTTTGTGGATCTTGAGAAAGCATATGATAGGG
>VUQH01061700.1:0-12107 GCA_015106775.1 Etroplus canarensis | reverse complement strand
CCCAGAGCCTTGAGGTACTCAGGGTGAATCTCATGCCCACCCGGGGTCCTGCCACGGAAGAGTTTTTTAGCAACTTCTGCAACCTCAGCCCCAGTAATAGACAAGTCACCCCCCTCGCCCTCATGCTCTGATTCTGCTGTTAAAGACGTGTCTGTGTGATTGAGGAGATCCTCGAAGTAGTCCTTCCACTGCCCGACAATATCCTAAGTCGAGGTCAGCAGCCCACTATCTGCACCATACACAGTGTGAACAGGGAGATGTTTTCCCCTCCTGAGTTGCCGGACAGTTCGCCAGAATCTCTTCGAGGCCAACCAGAAGTCTTGCTCCATGGTCTCACCGAACTCCTCCCACACCCAAGTTTTTGCCTTGGCAACCACCCGAGCTGCACTCCACTTGGCCTGCCGGTACAGTTTAGCTTCTGCAGGGGTCCCACAAGCTAACCAAGCTCGGTAGGACTCCTTCTTCAGCTTGATGGCCCCCCCTCTCCTCTGGTGTCCACCATTTGGTTTTGAGGTTGCCACTGCGAGAAGCACTGACAAAATACTGCCACAGCTCCGAGCATCTGCTTCAACAGTGGAGGTAAAGAACATGGCCCATTCAGACTCCATGTCTCCAGTCTCCTCAGAATGTGGTTGAAGTTCCCCTGGAGGTGGGAGTTAAAGACCTCTCTGACAGAGTCCTCTGCCAGACGTTCCCAGCACACCCTCACTATATGTTTGGGCCTGCCGGGTTCCCCTGCCATCAGATCAAACTTATCACGAGGTAGTGGTCAGTTGACAGCTCTGCACCTCTCTTTACCCGAGTGTCCAAAACATATGGTTGCAGGTCTGATGACACGATAAAATCAATCATCGACCTGCAACCTAGGGCATCTTGGTGCCAAGTGCACATATGGATGCCCTTATGTTTGTACATGGTGTTAGTTATGGACAAACTGTGATTAGCACAGAAGTCCAATAACTATACACCACACGGGTTCAGTTCAGGAAGGCTGTTCTTCCCAGTCACACCCATCCTTGTTTCACTGTCATTGCCCACGTGCGCATTGAAGTCCCCCAGTAGGACAATGGAGTTACCAAGAGGAGCGCTTTCCAGAACACCAATCAGAGACTCCAAAAAAGGGTGGGTACTCTGAAACATCATTTGACACATAGGCACAAATGATGGTCAGGACCCATTTTCCAACCCGAAGGTATAGGGAAACAACCCTTTCGTCCACCGGGGAAAAGCCCAACATAGAGGAAGCCAGACAGGGGGATTCAAATCGGGATTGATCGTTAAGACCTGCAGTGTGAATGTAACCTTAGAGTTCCAGGTTCTAGTAATTGTGGTTTGAGTTAGTTTCCTGAGTTCTTGTGTTTTCATTATTTTTCTTGCCTCCCCGGTGTTATCCCTGAATGTTGTCTTTGATATATCTGTGTAGTTTGGTTTTGTGTCTGGTTTCCTGTTTTAATTTGACAGTCCTTTGAGTCTTGTGTTTTGTGGATAATTTTACTTCCCGTCTGTGTCTCCCTGGTTAGCTTCAGTCATGCCTCTTCTCCCTCCTGTTTCCCATACCTCCATTACCCCATGTGTATATATTGGTCCACCGTGTCATTGTTCTTTACTGTAGCCCATCCTCTGTGTTCTCTGTTCTAAAGCTCTTGCCCTTAGACCTTCAGTTTAGAACCACTGTTAAACTGCTCGTGAAAATAAAAGGCATGCTTTGTGATACTTCCTGCCTCCTGTCAAGTTTGTGAGTCTGCATTTAGGCCCTCTTTCCCGCTCAGTACATGACATTATAACTAATATAAAAACACCTGTATTGAAAAATGAAATGCCTAAAACCCTGTATGCTTCCACCTTAAATCTGACCCAGTGTGACCTTAATGTTTGACACCACAAATCTCATAAAACTTCTCAGATCTTCTAGATTCAGAAAGTTTGGAAAAGATCCAGATTACAGGTCAGCTCCTGTAATAGTAGCAAGATTTGTAACAGAGAAACAGATGGATGCACAGACCTTCAAAATGTTATCAGTTGTTGTACTCGTCATGGTGATTAACTATACAAGCACTGGTAAGGATCCAGGAGCCTAATCAGCTTCTATGGTGTTAATGAAATTATCAATGAGCACCCCCTGTGACCTTGACCTTTGACCTCATGACTTCAAGAATCTTATCACTTCTTCTACCCATCATAGCAATTGATTACACAAAATCTGGCTAGGATCCAGCAGCACAGTGAGCTCTATGCTAGTAACAATAATTTCATTAATGACTCTGTGTGACCTTGACCTTTGACCCCATAATCTCATAAATGTTATCAGAGCTTCTACCTATCATATATATTAACTACACAAAGTTTGTTAAAGATCCAGCAAACAAGAACAAGATTTGAACATTTGTCACAGACTGATGGACAACCTGAAAAGATCATCGCTCTATGGCAGAAGCAATAATCACCCCAAAGCAGTGGTTCTCAAACTGTGGGGCAGGCAAACTTTTTTCGCAAACTTTTTTCGGCTTCTGAAGTGAGCATGGCAAAAAAAAGTTTGAGAACCACTGCCCTAAAGGGTAGCCCGTGCAATGAACATTGTCAAACTATGAGGCCATTCTCAAGCATGAGAAATTAGGTTTCAAGACAGTGAGGAGTGTGCTAAGTTACCTCCTCATCTGCACATCCAGAACAAAATTAGCAGTAACTTTTAGTAATACTCCTACACAATTTTTACTGTATATAAAGCAAAAGCATGTTTGGGCATGAAACATTAAGGTGATCTGAAGACTGGCCTGTGGGGGAGTTGACTCATGTTTTTACCATTTTATCTTACAGTTTCTATTTCTAGTCAGGCCTCTCTGCTGGACTTAAATACTGCGCTTTTAGATACAAAAACTGCACTGAAATACAGTTCTAACAAATAAATTAGTGATTCAACCTAAATTTACTGAGAATGCCATGCAGCATTTATACTTGTAGTGTTACTCTGATGTCTCCTTTCAGCCTCTACCTTTAGGCAGATCTTCTGCCCAACCCATCTTTTGCATCCTCTCCTGTCATACCAACCCTCTACACGTCCTTCTCTGTGGTCTCTTTTATTCCTGCCTGGTAGCTCCAGCTTCATCAGTCTTTGTCAAGTATATCCATTGTCCCTCATCTGCTCATGTCCAAACTAGGGATGTCATGATACCAGAAAATGTAGTAGGTACGATTGGTATGTAGATGGTAGAATTACATGATATTTGATACCAATTTCAATGCCAAGCTTGAAAAAAAAGATTATCCCTTGTACTTAAATATGAACTTCTTCAATAAAAGTATATATACAGATATATATCTATATTTTGATAGATAGATAGATAGATAGATAGATAGATAGATAGATAGATAGATAGATAGATAGATAGAAAAGAGAGGACCATACAAACTACTGAGTACCTTTTGAGTTGTGGGAATGAAATTTTGACAAAATAGACCAGTCTGCCACATCATTTTTTTCACTTTAATTTTCAGGGTGTGCTTGAATTCTGCCCTCTGTAGGTTAGAAATTTTCATTTCCATCAAACCACGTCGCATCTTTTCGTTCCTAACACATAACCTAGTTCATGTCAGTATAGATACCCAGCATGATTTTCTTTTTTCTCCATTGAGATCTGATGTGTTTTCAAAGTGTTCCTTTAATTTTTTGAGCAGTGTATATTTCAGGATAACATAAAAAAGATAATATTTAGAATGTTACGTTAGGGATCGAAACCTTGAATTCTGTGAATAGAATTCTTTGAACTGGATGTTGGTCTGTCAGGGGCTTCATAAAAGTGAAAGTATTTTCTTCCTTGGTCTGAAAAGCCTGATAACATTGTTTTACAGATTGCCTTTTGCAAATCATTTATGATTCTTTGGTCATCTGTCTCGAACACAAAGTACTTTGAGTACCTGATTCCCAGCTGCCTTTCTTATTAATGAGCCAGGCGGCGCTATCATGGCAGCTGCACTAGTTGCTACCTTCCATGTGTGTAGTTTTTAGTGTGTATTTTTTAGTATGTAAAGATAGACTAGAAAAGTTGTAGCCATATGCTGCCCCCACCAGAACAGCAACCTTGATATATACGCTACACTGGTACTACTGATACTGATACTCACAAAAGCAAGTGTCTTTGCATTTCCAGAATTTTGGTATTGAAAGGTATTATAAGAACTGGTCCTAGTGACATCCCTAGTCCAAACATCTCAACCTTGCCTCTCTTACTTTGTATCCTAATTGCTCAACATGGGTTGTTTCTAATCCTGTCAATCCTGGTCCCTCCCAGTGAAAATCTCAGTATTTCTAACTCTGCACCTCCAGCTCTGCCTCCTGTCTTCTTGTCAGTGCCACCGTGTCTAAATCATACATCACTACCATGTTGAACAATCTTCCCTTTCACTCTTGCTCCTATTTTTCTGTCACCGTCCACCCTGTCTGCAACCTCTTCTTTGTCTCTCCTGTGCACAGTCTGTTGCCTTGGATTTAAACTTGTCCAGCTTCACTACTTCTACTCCTTCCATCTCTGTATGTTGCACTCTTTCTTGTTCTTTTGGAGTAGCAAATAAATGACACTGACATTTTACAAATATGTACAAAATCCTTGCCAGCAAATTGCATCATTATTGGTGACAACAACTGCATTTTTGTGTACTTATACATCTGATAAGAAAGACATTCCATCTTCAAACCCATGCTGTATAGTGTCGCTTCAGGGGTGGAGTGAAAACAGTATTTCAGGCAGGGAATTTGTCACCATCTAAGGCCACTCCATTCACACAAGCCAAAATACTGCTAATTTTGTCAGCTGACTCTAAGTGCTGATCAGGGCTTTCGCAATATTTCACTTCCTCAATGTGATTATTGTGGCAAAAGGAATTCACTTTAATACAGTCAAATTGACCTTTTGTTTTGTTTATCGTGTTGTTTTTTTCTCTTTTATTTGGCAAATGAATTGCACTCAAAATATCAGTGAGGGGAGGTAGAGAGAGTCTATATCCATAACTCTCCCCCAAAGAGAAAACAATTACACAGTTGTTGAAGATATATCTGCTATTAACAAGATAAGAGTATTTAATTTTCAGATCTCACATTTATCGTCAATACCAGTATGTAGTGAGACCCCTAATGTTAAAATCTGCCCACTGTTCATCTGGGATGAGTACAAATACAAAGATTTGTGACTTATAAGCCTATGTGACGTTGTGAGCTTTGAAGCTTTGTCAAAGTTATGGATTCACTGAAATTTAACATTAAATTTAATGAGAACCAACCACCTACATAAGGTGCTTGATCCTCTTCTTCTCTCCTCCACCCTCCTCTTCCACTTAGAAGGGCGACTTGTCTGAGATTTCCTGACAGGCAGTTTGCCGCTGGTCACTAGAACAAAATGCTCCAAAAAGTTCTTGCCTGCTTTTCACTATGTGGTGCATTAGTGGCCAAAATTGCAAGCTTATTTGCTTGCATTTCTGTCCTTGTGGTTACAAACATTAAATTAAAAAAGAAGCCTATGTTTAAACCCATGAGCTATTGTGTCGTTAATGGACAGAACAAGAGTTTCAACACTATATGGACAAAAGTACTGGGCTATCCACTCATTAAACCTAGAGAAGCTTTTATGGCTTCCAATACCCAATCCATAGGCATTCATATAGACTTTGTCCCTCTTTTACAATTATAGCAGTCTCCTCCCTTTCGTCAAGGCTTTCTGCAAGATTTTGAAGTGTGTCTGTGGTAATTTATGCCAGTTCATCCAGCGGCGTATTTATGAGGTCAGACACTGATGTTGGCCTAGAGGGACTGGCTCACAATCTCCATTCTAGTTCATCCCAAAAAGGAGTTCAGTGGCGTTGAGGTCAGGGCTCTGTGCAGGCCATTCAAGTTCTTCCACATTAAACCCATCCAACTATGCCATATGGATTTTGTTTTGTGCACTGGGGCAAAGTCATGCTTTGGAAGCATATAATTGTCCGAAATGCTTAGGTAAGATGAAGCATTAAGATTCCCCTTCACTGGAACTAAGGGGCCCAGCCCATCCTACCACCAAACTTCACAGTTGGTATAATGCAGTCAGACAGGTGATGCTCTCTGCATTTGCCAAACCCAGACCCACCATCGGAATGTCAAGCATGATTTATCAGTCCACAGAACATGTTTCCACTCTTCCAGAGTCTAGTGGAGGCCTGCTTTATACCACTCCATCCAATCCTTCACATTCTGCTTGGTGGTTTAAGGTTTGTATGCAGCTTCTTGGTCATGGAAGCGGATGCACAGAAGTTCCTGGTGCACAGTTTTTATGCTGATTTTAATGCCAGAAGAGATTTGGAACTCATCAGTTACTCAGTCAGAGCAGAACATTGGTGACTTTTACCCATTCGGCACCTTGGCAACCCCACTTTGTAATTGGACATGGTCTTCCATTTCAGGGCTGAGTTGCTGTTCCTAAATGCTACCACCTTGCAATATTATCACTTATAGTTGAGGAGGTAAGCAATTCAGTGAACTGACCTGTTGCACTAATGGCATCCTATTACAAGACCATACTGGAAATCAGTGAACTCTTTAGAATTACCCTGTCTTTCACAAATGTGTGTAAAGGCAGACTGCATGGCTCTTGTGCTCAATTTCATACACCTGTGGCAATAGGACTGAATTAAACACCTGAATTAAGTGATTAAGAGGTGTGACCCAATACCTTTATCCATATAGTATACTTCTCATATAGGTCGAAACATACCCTTATTTAATTTGTAACATAAAAGTGATAAAACATTTTGCCATGTCGAACAATATTCATAATATCACCCTAAATAAAACAGTATTTGCTTCCCCATCATACAGTGTAATGTTAATGTATCTTACAATGAAGTTATTGCTTCTTGCTGCAGACAAACGTGTCTCAAAACTGCAAATTATATTCCCTTGTGTCTACATTCCCTAGGTGCATTTGGTAAACTTTTGGAGTCTTCCTGTTCGAAGTGTTTATGCTTGGAGAGACACATGGAGGACAGATTTGCCTCCAGCACGCCCACAGCATCAGCCAGGAATCTGCTCATTATTGTTCCCATACAACAAGGAGTGTGGCCTGGGATGAGATCTGCAGGGCCTGGACAATAATCTTAACCCACAGAGCCGGAGCCAGATACGCTTCTGATCTTTTCGCATGAATTTACAGTGAAAGCTGAAATAGAGGGAGAGGCTCTGCAATTTAAGCTGGATGGCAGGGAATTAAGTATAAGGTAGCATAAACTGGTTTACTTTCTGTTCACTTTGCATTTGTTCCGGAGCTTTTCACAGAAAATGTGAGGAGACGTGTTGAATAAGCAGGAGAGAGAGTAGATATGGATGATTACAAGCAGTGAGAGCACATACCATGCCTACAATGCTTTGTCATTTGTCATATCTTTTCTGAAAGAATTGCGTGGTACAATTCCTTTGTATCTCACACAATCTGCACAAATCACAAAGGACTGCGCTGGATGAATCAGCAGCAGTGTTCTTAAGATATGAGTTTTATTATCAGGCACAGCTCATGTAAACATGCAGACTTCAGGTCTGATAAAAGAAACACCTGTGAATCTCGACATGCCTGTGATGGTTACATGCTGCTTACATACTGTGTGATGTGATCAAGGAAGCTTTAAATTCGCATTTTGAATATCATCGCCTCAAAAGGCATATGGATTTGAATAAAAATGCCTCCTTGGAAAGAATCACAAGCACGACACTAACTCATTTTCTGTAGTGGCATTTTCAAATATCACACCCACATGACACTTCAAATAAACATTTCAGAGCCTCCACACTTCTGATCAAATGTTGGTATAGTGCAGTGTCGTCGGTGTTGTTGCTGCTTTTATTGCAAGATGTTTCTGTGTTATAAATCACAGGCTGCTATAGTGCTGGCGCCATTTTTAAGTGATACAAATCATAGCCCACACAAAGTGGTATTCACAGTCACAGTACAAATTAAAGACTGTGTTTGCTGCATTAGGCAACAACTTGACAGAAACAGATGGTTAAAGTGCAACTTGTAAGTTGAGTTTATACTTTTGATATGAAAAAAGTAGGCTTTCGGAAATTGTTTTTTTCCTCCGTTTTCTGTTAAATTTGCATGAGGGGACATTAGAGGAGGTGCATTCGAGGTTGGAGTGAGTCTGGGCATTTGTCAGAGAGTTTTATATTACACTTTTTGATATATTTTAAGTGAAGAGCTGGAACTTAAACTTTAACTTGTCAGTGCACAACTGAGCTTTCAGTTGAGTACAGCGCCATAATCAAAGCGTTTTGCTGGCCAGCATGTGACTGACTAAGCAAAGTGATCATTTACATTATTTCCTTACATGTAAAGATAATTACTCCTGCTTATTCAAGCCAATGTTCTGGGAGTATGTTATAGTAAAAGTGTCACACCATTCTGATAGTTGGTTATATGACAGTGTCACTACCGAATGGCATTTGTCTCTCCTAATTAAACTTCCTAATGGCTAGTCATAGAAAATCACAGCACTTTATTAGGGTTATGAAAAGGCTGTGTTACTAATACAGTATGTGGAAAAAGTTAGCAACAGTCCACATCCAGATGTATTGGAAACATCAAGGCCAATTAATTTGTTTTTTTGTGCACTGAAGACATGTGTGTTGGATCAATATGACAGGAGAGATCAGTCTTTCAACTTTTATTACCTCATATTTACATGCAGACATCACACTGGGATATTTTATTAATCCCAGGGGGAAAATTGCTTAGATTACAGATTACATTTAAATGTAAATAAATGTAAGTATGTTAAACAACATATAACATAATACATTTTATATCAAATCACCCAGTTTTTAAGTGAGTTAAAGTATTCAAACAGAATGTTTTCAACTAAATTGAATTAAATAAAAAAAAACATTTAATATGATCCAAAGACTCCACCTTATTTCTTCTTTCTTCATTGGTTCTGCTTTTCCAGGATTTTACCGCAGCGTATTTAGTTGTTGTCTGTTTTGTGGGGTTTCTCCCTTCAGTCTTCTACTCAGGAGGTGAAACGCATGTTCCATTGGGTTAACATCTGGTGACTGACATGGCCAGTCCAACACCTTCCATTTTCTCTCTGATGAAGTCCTTTGTTGAGGTGGCAGTGTGTTTTGGATCATTGTCTTGCTGCATAATAAAGTTCCTCATGATTAGTTTTTGTATCATGTTGCATCTTGTAGTATGGCCTCTATATTGTTCTCCTTTGAACAGTGAACTGTGATATTTCCACCCTTGCTCTCATGGTGTTACAGACTTTTTTTTCCCTTTTCTTTTCAACTGCTCTCACATTTGTGGTACTGGCTGTGTCCAGTGTTTTGGAAATACCTCTGATGGATTTTCCCCCTTTTCTCAGTTGTCAGCATTACATGCTTTTCACTCATAGACAGCTCTTTGTTCGTCTACCCTTCTTAACTACAAATGTAGTCTTCAAAGGTGAAAGCCAAAGCTTGGGAGTAGACATCCAGGGCTAATTATTGGAGATGCTTTGTCTGAATTCTGGGAGTGGGCCCACACCCTGAATACTTACTTGTACATACATGTTTAAAAGTTTACTTGGCCTACACATCCATTCATTTATTAAGTCATCATCTTCCGCTTATCCAATTCAGGGTCACAGGGAGTGCTGGAGCCTATCCCAGCTGTCAAGGGGCTGGTCAAGTTGCCAGTCATTCACGTACAAATTCATGCCTACAGTCAATTTAGAATTGCCAATTAACCTAGCCCCTTTACATGTCTTTGGACTGTGGGAGGAAGCCGGAGCATCCAGAGAGAACCCATGCAAGCACGGGGAGAACATGCATGCAGGGCCTAAGGTAGCCGGCTGCTGGATTTGAACGCAGACCCTCTTGCTGTGAGGCAACAGCGCTAACCACCGCACTGCCGCCCGACACACCCATTTTTCTCATTTCTCCCTCACATTTTCTTCTGTATTTTCCAACCTTTCTCAAAGGTATCAGGGGATCTGCAGGCCTGGGAGCCTCTATCAATCCTTACTGAGGCCTTCCCCAAAGTCCAGTCCACAGCCTACCTTGTCATGGCCCCCTACCCTCCAGGTCAAGATCCACTTCTTTCTCTAGCCACACACTGCTTTGTATTTTCTTTGAATGGCTGTTGTTGTTTTTTATTTATATTTGTATACATTCAGAGAGTAATGACCTGCTGAAAGCTACAGTCTATAGAAACATTCAAAGTAACTGATTAAATCAACTTGACTTTTAAATGCTTCAATGACGTATTAGTACCCTATTAAGTAGAGCAGGATGCTACAAAGCAAACTACGCTGATCACGTAATTGCCACAAAGCGAATATTTTATACTAATTTGTTAAATTGCAAGATTACTTTTATTAAAAAGTTTTGTTTTTATGTTACTGAGTTACCTACCGTGAAAAGTAACTTTTAGATTGCATTACCAAGATAAACATCCCTTTGTAGTTAACTTGCACATGTTGGTTATATTGCCCTGAAGGTGTGCAGTCTACTGTACATTTACCTCTGAGTATACTGACTGTAATGTATTGCATAATGAGCAACATTTCTTTTCCCTATTAACCACCGACGAGCTTGTTAATGTCCTTCAGAGTGACATCTTTAGCTAAGAGCTAGCATTCACTGTCTCAGAGCCTTAGCACTGGCACAGTTCCTCAGTGGATCTCACCACCAGTGGTATGGAGCAGTGCCTCTTCCTAATGTGAAGTAGAGGTCTGCAGTGGCTGGTCCTGGCACAAAATAATGTGAATACCACCACAATATTAAAACCTTCCTCTCTTTTATCTTGCTAGCTGACCTTGGATACATTCCAGCAGTTTGCAGCTGAGTGCCAAAGTGTCAGAGGGAGACAAAAACATTGCAAATGTGTCTGAACGAAATGTGGTGACATTTAAACATTACATATTGCTTATTTGAAAAAGTACAGTACTATGCAAGAGTCTCAAGCCACCCCTTATTTCTTTACATTTTGCTAGGAAAATGGGACACACATGCAACAGTTTATTGAAAGTTAAGTTAATATACAGTACATAAGGCATAAAACAGAATTTGTACAACTCTAATGAGCTGGACAGTCAACATTTGGTGTGATCACCTTTATTCTTTAACACAGCCTAACCTTTCCTAGCCAAGCTTTCTTGTAATTTCTTTAAGTAGTCTTCAGAAATAGTACAGTAGGTCCAATCTTCTTGAACGACAGTCCAAAGCTTTTCTTTGGATGTTGGTGTCCTGTTGTTCCATTCTCTGTCAAGAGGACCCCACGCTGCTTTAATAATGTTGAGGTCCAGTTCTTGTGTAATTTGGCATACGCCTTTTCTTCCTGTTTTTCTTCCTTAAGAATGGCTTCTTGACACTCATCCTTCCATTCTGATGAGGCTTCAGCAAACAGTAGCTGGGTCAACTGAAATACCAAATGCATCTTTTAGGTCCTGTGTCAAGTCTTTGCTGGATGTTTTTTCCACATTCCTGAAGGATGTGGCTTTTGGATACTGTTTATCTGCTTTGTAGTATTTTTTTTGTTTGGTTTTTTAGCCCTGCTACTTCTCCTTTTGTCATCCACTTGTTTAGCTTCCTCAGACTTTTTAAGGACACACTACACACCATATGCCAAGCTTTCTGCTAATAACTCTTTGGGAAACATCTTGTTGGTGCAGAAATACAATTTTATGCCTGTCAAACTGTTATCTTTGACATTTTTCACAGTTTGAGTAAGAAACATCAGAATGAATGTGTTTTTGCAACAGGCTGCTAGTAACAAAGTGCCTAAAGATCTTCTTCTTCTTCTTCTTCTTCTTCTTCTTTCGGCTGCTCCCGTTAGGGGTCGCCACAGTGGATCATCTGCCTCCATCTCACCCTATCCCTTGCATCCTCTGCCCTCACACCAACCCTCTGCATGTCCTCCTTCACTACATCCATGAATCTTCTCTGTGGTCTTCCTCTTCTCCTCCTGCCTGACAGCTCCATGTTCAACATCCTTTGTCCAATATATCCACTATCCCTCCTCTGAACATGTCCAAACCATCTCAGCCTTGCCTCTCTGACTTTGTCTCCAAACTTCTCAACATGAGCTGTCCTTCTGATGTACTCATTTCTAATC
>VUQH01061699.1:25321-68041 GCA_015106775.1 Etroplus canarensis | reverse complement strand
CCTGTTTTCAATGTTCGCCAAAAAAAATAGTGATTAATTTTTTTTTTTTCAACCTCGGACTCACTGGCCTTGGGTAATTCCCTGTGAAGACTATATAAGACAACATGTATTCAATGATACATACACTATGTGGACAAAAGTATCAGGCCACACTTCTTAATCACTAAATTCAGATGTTTTATTCGGTCCCATTGCTCACAATGCAGTATGCCTTTACAAACATTTCCAAAAGACTGGGACATTCTACAGAGCTCACTAGCATGATTCTATTTCAGCAAGTCAATTCATGAAATTTCTTCCTTCGTAGATATTCCACAATCAGCTATAAGTGGCATTATTGCAAAGTGAAGCATTTAGGAACTTAAGCGGCTCAGCCTCGAAGTGCTGACTCAATAACTGCGCAGTTCCAAAAGTTCCAAAAAAACCACCCATTTCTTGGCACATAATGCCAAGAAATGGGTGGAGTGGCACACTCGCACACTACCACCAGACTCTGGAGCTGTGGAAATGTGTTTTCTGGAGTGATCAATCAATCACACTTCTTTGTCTGGCAGTCTGATGGATAAGTCTTGTTTTGGCAAATGCCAGGAGAATGCTACGTGCCTGACTGCACTATATCAACTGTAAAGTTTGGTGAAGGATGGGGAAAATGGTATCAGGTTGTTTTTCTAGGGTTGGCCTAGGCCAAGGGGGGCCCTTTTCTGTTCTGGTCCCCAGTGCCCAAAGCAAGGTCCATAAAGGCATGGACCTTGCTTTGGGCAAGTTTGGGATGAGTCTGGTGTGGAAGAACTTGAGTGGCCCACACAGAGCCCTGGCCTCAACCCCATCCAACAGCTTTGGGATGAACTAGAACACAGACCGCAAACTAGACCCTCTCATCCAACATCAGTGCCTGACCTCATAAAAGGTGGACCAACTCCATATTAATGCCAATAGATTTAGAACGAGATGTCGTAAAAGCTCCTCCAGGCGTAATGTTTAGGTGGCCTTTGGTCCATATAGTGTATGTCTGCATTTTCTCACACTGTATCTCAGCTGCAAACTGTGGAAAATACCTGTACAGAGAAAAATGGATATCAGAAAATGGTAAAACTGAATGGTTGTCTTGCTTTCTTCACCCTACATGACTGTCAATGTGATGCAACCAGGGCCAACAGGAATCGCTAGTATTCATGTCAAGTCTTCTTTTGAACTTTTCACACCGATACCATTGAGAAATTCATATTAAGCAGAAAGCTTATGATCTAAATTCCTTTCCACAGTGATGTATGTGAACCAAAAATGGACAGAAAGGTATGGAATACATGCATCATGTGCAAGAAATACATATGTAACACATGCAGGAAAACTCTGCCCCTCATGTGTTGTAAAGGCTGGCATGAATGGGCTTTTGGTGCTATGGCTGCTGTGTTGTACAGACCAACTTGAGAATCAGAATACTTTATTAATCCCATGGGGAGAAATTACTTTTTTCTTGAACAGTGTATCTGTTCAACAGGGCTTGTGTTGCTTCACATGAATGTGTTAAATTTCTAGTTAAGTTCAAGGAAATAAACATGAATTGTTTAAAAAGGACATGTTTCATTTATTTGGTCCAAGATAAACATAATGTTTTCACCCATACTGGGGTTATGATTGATTTTTCTTTTTTATTACATCTTATCACAAATCATGAATAGCACTTTTATTCATAAATGCGTCCTAACAGATGGAAATGCTTATATATGTGGTCTATTTTGCTTGAATCTGGGATAAAATAAACATCTGTCAAGTATTTTTACATACAGTGTTGTGCAAAAGTCTTGAGCCACCCCTTGTTTTTTAATATTTTGCCTCCAAGGACCCATACTTTGTCATCTTTTAAAGTGGTCTTGAGCAATAGTTCCCCAGTCATTTTGGAGGTCTTTCAAGGATTTTTTTTTTTTTTACATTGGCTGCTTTTTCACTAATTTCCAGTCCAGTTCTTGTACCCGGCCTGCCTTAAAAATTTAAAGAAACTGGAGAAGTGGAGAACAAAAGAATGAGTGGGAGGCCTAAAAACACTATCTACAGCAGATGGACAGTATCTGAAAATGAGACACCTAAGAAATAGGAAAAAAGTGAGAAAAGACCTGACACAGGACCTGAGAGATGCATCTGGCCCTTTAGTTGGCCCATTTACTGTTCACTGAAGCCTCATCAGAAATGGTCTCAATGGAAGAATGGCTGTCAAAAAGCTATTCTTAAGGAAGGAAAATGGAGAAAAGGCTGAGGTATGCCTAATTACACAAGAAATGGACTGAGAATCAGTGGCAATAGGGCTTAGGGTGTGATGAATCCATTTTTGAAATGTTTGGTTCTAATCACTGTCAATGTATATGGAAGAGGTCAGGAGAGAGGTAAACCAGTGAGTGTCAACAGCCATATGTAAAACACGGTGGAGGCTCTGTCATGGTTTGGGACTGCATTTCAGCCAATGGCATTGGGTGTCTTGTTAAAGCTGATGAAATTATGAAATCATAAAAATGATCCCAAATACCATGCAATTGCAGTAAAAGATTACCTGGATAGAACTAGCTCCCCACAGTTGCTGTGCAATTACTGAACGGATGATGAAGAACCAACAGATAAAGTAGTGAAGCTGATTTCATGATATCCTGGAATTTTTTTTTTTTTACCAGTTTCAGCCATGGTAACAGCAGACAGCAATAGTGGCAGAAACACTATGGTATCACCATGAAAGTATATGATCCTGTGATCAGCTTGGTTTTTGTTTCATGCAGATTGACCGAACAGTCACAGAGATATGGCTGAAAATGTAAACATTTTCACAGAAAACGCCATCTAGTGGCCATTTTCTTATTTTGAAAATGGCTGAAAATCTAATCAGTTCCACATCTCATGGAGGTCTATCACTGTGCCAAAATTTAAAATCCTATTTCACATAGTTTTTGCATTATCTCTATCGAATTACGGATTTGTGGCCATGGCAGGATGGTACTACCATGAAAGTATATGATCCAGAAAAATATGGCTACAAATGTTGTATTTTTTTTACTAATTTCAGCCATGGCACTAGCAGACAGCAATGGTGGCAGACACAATATGGCATCACAATGACAGTATATGGTCCCACGATCAATTTACCTTTTGTTTTGTGCAGATCAGACGAACAGTCACAAAGAAATGGCTACAAATGTAAAACTGTTTACAGATAACGCCACCTAGTGGCAAATCCGTATTTTCAAGAGGGTGAAAATCTAATCAGTTACATATCTTGAGGAGGTCTATCACCATGCCAAAATTTAACATCCTGCATCAACCAGTTTTTGTGCTATCATGATAACATGTAGGATTTGCGGCGGTGCTGATGATTCAATAATATCCCCTCTTTTCGGGGATAAAATGTTTGGTAGCTCAAGTCTTTTGCACAGTATTGCATGTGAAAGAGGATAACTCAGTACATTTTGTTCATGCTGGAATATAAAACATATACTAAGTATCTCTGTTTTTTGTACTCTTTGGCAATAACAGCCCGTCTCAGGTGGAGGACACCCAGCAGAGATTATCTGCACCGGCCTACGATGAAACTGCAACACAGGAAAAACTTGAATGTATCAAAATTCGTACATTTTCCACAAAACATCTAGTACTGTACAATGTGCTGAGGTCAGATCACTGCAGCATCGATTCAGTGCTGGAGCAAACAAGACTAACTAGCTTCTACTTTCCATAGTCCTCCGACTAAAATTTTGCTTGGTGCTTCTGTTTGAATTACCCATGTAGGCATTTCTGAAATCACATATAACAGGATTTTAATTTCAAAGTCCACATTTGAAGGCAGGCGGAGAGCAGGTAGCGCTAACACACCCCACTGATCATGATGGTCTAATATTGCCCATCTATTATTCGGAGATTAGCACCAGCGTGGCCAAGAAACCTCTCCTCTTCATCACTTCGCACATATCTGTTTAATTATTAATCATTTCTTTTGTATTCAGTGCCTTGCCTGTATTGAAGTCTCACCCTTCTGCTGTCACAGTGCACTATGCCATTAAATGCACTTGTGATTTATCCGAGTCTGGAAACATTCTACAGTGAATAAAGCCAGCGAACAAGCAGCACAGCTCCTGGGAGGTGAAAACCAAGAAACAGACCTGTTCGCTGGGCAGATTTCATTCTGTGCGCTCCCCTCTGGCTCGTGATAAGAGCTGTTCAGGGAGCAGACTGACCTCACGACCCCGCTCTGCCAGCAGCAGCGGCGGTTTTAAGCCAATGAAGATAATTACTGCGGCGGCTGCTGGTCCGCATGTCGGGGGAGACAGCGAGGAAGCTAATGGCAGCAAAACACATGCTCGCATTTGGTTGTGCGTCTGTGCTCAACATTCTTTTTTTTTTTAATCGTCTCTCCCTCTGCATTTATACAGGATACAGGAAAATGAAATTGGCAACAAAGACGCACAGTGAAGTAATGGCACTTTGTTAGCGCAGACAGATACTGTCTGGAGACTCTACACTGCCACCTCTGCAGATCAGCAATGCATAAATCAATTTGTGTCTTTGTGCTGCCAGCCCTCCTCTTATTAAGCCAACTTTCTCTCTGTCTTCCCACGCAGCTCATAAACTACATCATCTGTCTGGTGCAGCCAATCAGACAGACAGACGCAAAGTGATGGGACGAGAACCTGGGCTATCGTCGCCTGTGTTCTCTTCCAGCTCCCTATGCACTGCAGTGCCTGTCTCTGCTAACTTTGCTGCAGTCTCCCCAAGTTCCAGCACGTAATGTGCATTCACAAACTGGCAGAAACTGGTGTATGCAACAAAGAGGGAATCCTGCACTAGCGTGAGCACGAGCAGTTGACCTAAATCTTAATTAACAACGTTCACAATGTACAGGTAAAGGAGAAACCCACAAGGATTACAATCTGCAGTTCGGTTGACTAGTCATTACCAGGGACAAGCACGAGATTTTTTTTAAAAGGGGTGGCAAGGAGTGGGCTTAGATCCCACGTTATTAGGTACATTTAATCAGTTTCTATCACATGCGACTATATAATGAGTCAATCACATGGCAGCAGCTCATTCATGCATGTCAATATGGTCAAGATGATCTTCTAAAGATCAAACCAAATATCAGAATGGGGAAGAAAGGTGATTTAAGCAACTCTGAATCTGGTCTGGTTGTTGGAGCCTGATGGGCTAGTCTGAGTATCGCCCCGATCCCACATACGCAGGAATTCGGTTCATAGTGAACATTTTGTAAGTACTTGGTGATTGAATTCATTGAGCGTCGTAAGTCGTAAGGATTTCCAAGATTTTGTAAACACCTCTTACTGCCGACAGAAGTCGGGGTGCCAGTTTTGAAATTTCCAAAATGTTCACAAAGTATCGGGATTTAAAAAACCTTCACAACATGTCGCAGACTGGCTGTAATTGTTTTGTAACTGTCATAAAAGCGTCCTAATCTTTCATAACTACATCAAGCTGTGTTGCCCTCAGTGAAGTGTCACGAATGTTCTGTGTCCTAAATGCATCTTAACTGTTTCTTAACCTTTTCGTAAAAACTGTGCCTTTCAGAAAACTGCAGATCCACTGGGAGTTTAAAGGGAAGGGTCCGAAAGAGAGAAAATATCCAGTGAGAGGCGGTTCTCTGGGCAGAAATGCATTGTTGACGCCAGAGGTCGAAGGAGAATGAGCTGATAGGAAGGCAATTTTAACTAAAGCAACCAAAGTATGCATCTCTAAATGCATAACGCCATCAAGCCTTTAAGCAGATGGGCTACAGCAGCAGAAGACCACACCAGGTGCCACTCCTGAAACTGAAGCTACAACTTGCACAGGCCCACCAAAATTGGACACTGCCTGGTCTGATGAGTCTTGATTTCTGCCCCCATATTCAGACGGTGGGGTCAGAATTTAGTGTAAACAACATGATAGCTCAGATTCATCCTGCATTGTTTATGCTGGTTGTGGAGGTGTAATGTGTGGGGGATGTTTTCTTGGCACACTTTGGACTCTATGATACCAGTTAAGCATTGGTACTCTACCACCTACCTGAGTACTGCTGCTGACCATGTTCATCTTTTCATGACCACAGTGTACCCATCTTCTGTTGGTCAGAAAGCTCAGATCTGTTCAAACTGGTTTCTTGAACATGACAGAGGGTTCACTGTACTCAAACGGGGACCCACCAAGAACTTAGGTATGTGGACACACTGGCTGCCCGGAGTGGAGTCGGTTCACCCTGAACAACCCTGAAGTGCCCCCAAGCAAGGCAGTATGGTTCGTCTGACAAGATAACCAAATCTTATAATGTCTACTAATGACCCACAATAATCTATGGCCTGCATCTGAATGCCCTTTTTATGTGTATTTAGTATGGAGGTGGTGACTGCTGCAGTTCGATGAGTAGTTTGAAACTAACTTGCACATCTGAAAAAACTAGTCAGGGTCTATTCCCGTGAAGTGGGTGCTACCCACTCCTGAAGAATTACATTTTGCGTGATTCTGGGCTTTACTCTGTCAGTAGAAGCTGTGTAGGGAGTCCCAGCGGACATTCAGCTGTTGACTCAGTGACTCGCTGACAGAGTAAAGAACGACGCAGAGGACGGAGGGAGAGGGCGGAGTTGTCGGTCAGGAAGTGCTTGTTTACACCACACAGGCATCACTGTGGCACCACTGCACCACCACTGCAGAGCAGACTCCTGTTGAGCACATCCACGCCCACACATCCACACACACACACACACAGTCACGTTAAGGAAACACAACTCTCAGGCAGACTTTGCAACTCTCTAAGCAGGAAACCCGTAATTCTACATCAAACGTCAGCTACTGTGTAGGCCGTCCAGGGACATGCCCAGCTCCCACTCTGCTCACAAGCATCCAAGCAGAAGCAGAGTTGATAGGTCAGGCCATTTTTCAGAGACAGATGGCTGAATGTGAACCTTCTCTTTTCACTTCCCTCTTTTCAGCTGTAAGCGTGAAGCCATCAGTTGTCTGAACATTTCTGGCATGTGATGAACGTCCACGGCTGGACGTGTAGCTCATCACGTGGTGGTTGTTATGAATGGTGCAGAAACAAGGTGTCTTTTGAACTGTATTTGTAAAAAACACAATTAAATGCTAATTAACAGTGCATTTACTGATTACATAGCTGAGCAGTATTATCACAGAGTCTGCATTCTTCAGGCAGCTGAACTGCAGTGTTCAAATTCAGCAAATGAATATGACAGGCTTGGTCATCTGTCAATCAAGATAAAATAACTTAAAGTTATTATTTATTCAAATCTGTAAGGTTCTCTAAAATGTTCTACATTTGTTTTTATATGCAGCAATTGTAAAGTTTTTCCATTAATTTTGTTTCTTTCAAGGAAGCATCAGGTGGCCATAAAGAGGTGGTGTGGAGCTTAAAATATATAGGCATTTGAATTATGAGCTTATTTATAATTATTATTATTATTACTATTAATCATTTGAAAATTCTTCAGTTTCATCTGTAGCTTCCGGCCAAAAAACACCATGTCAGTGCGATACTAAAATTACCATGGAATTCCCATTAAAGACAGCTTTTCTTTATCTTCATAGACTGTATCACAAAGATGGCCATAGCCATGTAGGCCCCTCCCACGTCTCTCTGATGAACTGACATGACATGCAAGTTCCTCATTGTTAGTTCCATGTTTTGGCAAAAACCTGACAAATATATGATGGGATGCACTAAGGTTCTTCCCCAAATTGTTCCCGCAAAGTCTGAATGATTGAGTAGTCTAAAATGTTTGGGTAAGCTGAAGAATTAATATTTCTAAATGTGGAAGCTACAGGTGTTCTACTGAATCAAACAGCAAACAGTGCCTGAAGCACCTGGAAATTGACTCTTTTGCAACGAGGCCTGAGTCAAAGATAAAACTCAAGGTGAAGACATGCTACAGCCAATTAATGCGTCGCCATTCACTTGCTATTACGCTAATTGTGCAGCACAAATGGAATAAACAAAAACAGTAGGTGTAGGTAGCCATGCACCACCTCTGTGCAAACACAATGAGTGTGAGAAAAAGAGACAGAAGGGAGTGTGCCAGATTTCTCACTTCCAACATGGAAGAGAAAGATTATTCCTGCCAGAGAGCAGCAGGTTACAATGAACATACAGCAATGGAAGATTAAGTCCACTGCAGTTAGTGGCTTAGTGGACATAAGCAGACAGATTTCAGCTGAATGGTTACCTTCAGCTAGGTAACCCTGAACCTTCTTGTGTTAATTCAATAGTGCTAACCCCTACACCACCCTGATCTCGGGCCAGCTTCTACATCATCTTGTTTCTTAATATAGGGCAACTACACAAGTGCTTTAGGATAAAACACTGTCACCTAGTGGTGAAATTTGTTGTTAAAGTCGGCACATTTTTGTTACAGCTAGCACCTTTAACATGGGAGTCTATGGGGACTGACTCACTTTTGGAGCCTGCCTCAAGTGGTCATTACTAGAACTGCAGTTCTTGGCACTTCAGTGTCAAACTTATTTTTCAGCCCTATAAGTTGACAGTTGCTTTCAGCAGCCAGTGGTTGCTGCTTTAATCATCTCTGATTCACTTTTTTGCAAAAAATAATAAATAAATACAAATCCCCCGGATGAGCGTTCAAGGAACAGCTGCTGTGCTGCTCATGTGTTCAGCTTTTCTGAAGAGGATACTAGAAGTGTTTTGTGGGTGGATGCTGCTGCAAAACTGCCGAATCACAAGTATTTATTCTAGTATATTTCCACAAATCAGTGCAGCACTTTATTTTGCAATGCTGGATGCAAAGACCAAGGCTTAAACTTTTAGGCTGAAGTAAATATCGCACCTTAGACCCATGACTATAAACGAAGGGCAAATGAACCCAGTCACCCAAAACGTAATGAGGACACCCGCCTTTGAGTGTCTTTACATTTCCTAACAACAGCCAAAATACGCACGACGTGTCACCACATTCACCCTGTCGGGGCACAGGGTGTTTGTGTTCTTGACTTGTGATCTGAAGGCCTCGTGGTAGCGCTGCACGAACTGAACACATCCTGTGATGAGGCTTATGATTTACTGCTTACAAACCTCGCCACAGAACAGGAAATGAACCGAGGTCTGCGAGGAGTTTTAGATTCTTCAGTCTTGTAATTCTTCTCAAAGTTCAGTTGCTTTTAAGGAATGGCTTCATTAAGTGTACGGTCAGTCATGACAGAAACAATCAAGCTACTGTTTAAGATGTGTGTGTTGGAAACAGTTACATAATGAGGTGTGTGCATACTGTACGTGGGTGGGATGTTTGCGGCAGATGACATTAGGCTGTAATTACTATCCAAATTAAAGTAAGGCCCACCACATGCACATGAGCAAACATGCACAGGCAGACACACAATAGCAAACACTGAGCACAAAGATAAGCGTGCACACTGGCACACGCACTTATTAACCAACACACACACACACAGATAAAAGTTTACCCATCACCTGTTGCTGCGTGTCCTCGTGTCACTGCTCATTTCAGCTCGGAGAAAGAGACTCTGTTTGGATTCATTTGCGCTGAATTTATCGCTGACAATAGCCAGCGATAATTATTTGTGTAGATGTTTATTGAGTTTCCTCCTCATGACTGAAGAATGGGATGAGCTCATTCTTTATGAAAAGAAAACTTGCAAACGTTGGTCTCTGTAGCTTTGGGTAGCCCTTGGTGTAGGTTGCTATGACTTAGGAATATTTAGTTTTTGTACAGTTGGACTCCTTGTGTGCTTGAGGGTTACGCCGCAATGAAACACACCTTAGATTAGTGAGCACTGCAGGTGGTTTTATGTCATTTACCAGAACAGCAATGACAAAGAAGCTCATCCAGCTCCCAATCCATTACAATCCACAGGTTATTGTAATGTGTAAAGTACAGAAAGAAAGCAATAAGCTTTTTTTCACTGGTTGGCTGCACTGCACAAACAATGAAAATTAAAATAAACTGAGAAGTAGGCTCTCAAACAGTCACATCCAGGACAAATTCATCTTATTCACCACCAAACGAAGTGTTTGAGTTCAGGAGTATTATGACCATGTGGTCAGTAGTAGCCATTGCCATAAAAAGCATGAAAATGTGTAAAAACATCAGCATGATCATCACCACCTAAGAGGATACATCTAAAAGTGACTAAAAATCTAAACTCTGACAGCCCGGTATGAATAGCAAATAGCAACAGTGGAACATTGATGACCTTTAAGTTTTCCACTCATAAAAACATTAAATTATGCTGATCATGTTGGTGAACCAGGTTATTGGCCTATTATTGCCCAACAAGACCCTAATCTAGCTAAAGACATCATTAAGCCATAAATAAACCTAATGATGGCATCGAAGTATAGATGGCAGACGGCCACACACAAACACTCATTTTACTAACATTACAATCCAGACCCTTAGGAGTAGCAATTCTTGTAAAAAAATGGAAAAGTGCCCCATAAAACAACAAACATGACCTTCTTTAAGCACAATTTGTGTGAAGATGAGTTATTAAATCATTGTTTACATGTTTCACAAAAACCTCATGCATACTCTAGGAGGAGTAGAGGTTCTTGTGAAAATGGAAAAGCTCCTGAAAGAATGGGAGGAAATATGATTTAAGTGACTTTGAATGTGGCATGGGTGTCGGTGCCACATGGGCTGGTCTGAGTATTCCACAAACTGCTGATCTACTGGGATTTTTCTGCACTATTATCTCTGGGGTTTACAGAGATTGGTCCTGAAAAGAGAAAATATCCAGTTAGAAGCTGCTCTCTGGGCAAAAATGCTTTGATGCCAGAAGTTAGAGAACAAAGGACAGACTGCTTTGAGCTGACTGAAAGGCAACAGTAACACAAATAAGCGCTCATTTTGACTAAAGCATGCAGAAGAGCATCTCTGAATGCACAACATGTCCAGTATTGAACTAGATGGGCTACAGCAGCAGAAGACCACACCAGCTGCCTCTCCTGTCAGCTAAGAACAGGAAACTGAGGCTACAGTTCGCCCAGGTCAACAGAAGATTAGAAAAAGGTTGTCTGGTCTGATGACCAGAGTCTGTGGAGTCATACTATGTCTTATGATCTGCTGTTAAAAAAACCCAAAAGCCATAGCGGGAGACCCAAACCTGGACCACATGCCAAATTGATGACCAAACCCAGGACTTGCAGTTGTATCTTTGTTTTATATCACCTATTACTGCCCATTAGCCTGCTAAGACAATGCAATACATTACATTAGGTTAGCTAATATCGGTTTCTGTTTTTCACAGGGCAACATGACATGACACAGACAGCTGGCATGGTCAAAGCTTAATGCAACAAATCAGACATAGCCTGACCTGACTGTAGGTTTGGATCTGATCACAGAACTTCAAGTTTTCATGCAGATGATAAACAAACAGAAGGCAGCTCATAATGTTTGCAGTCCATTGTTGAGGGGCTGCACGTGAACAGTCCACACTGATCAGTTCTCATGGAATTAATTAGATGACACAATTAACATTACACAGACAGAACTTGTATAGCGTGGCAACCATGCAGAAGCGGAAAGTATAAATTGCACTTTTGTTCTCCAAAGAGGCTCAAAACCAGCGGTAAATGAGAGCAGATGATACTTTTTAGCTGATTGTTTTACATTTCTAATAGAGAAAAGAAAAACAACCAATTAAACATTATTATCTATGTTGCATCACATTATACTTTGTAATAAAGCAGCAGTTTGAAGCTTTAAAACAGTTTGTCAGAATGAAAATGTGGCCTCGAAGAAATTTTATCAGGAAAAAGGGAACTTCTTTTTCGCATTCAAATTCCCTTTAAACGCTGGAACAATGATGTTAAATGGACATATACATAACATATATGCTAGCCTACTGCCGGCATTCACAACTTGAAATCCCTTTATACCACTTCCCTTAAACGCACCACATAGGCAATTATTCGGCGGCTGTGTGGAAAACGTTCAGTTCGACCGGAACCCGTCAAACACATCAGCAAACAGCAATATGCATTGGAGGTATGTTTGGTATATGTTACACATATGTTAAAAACATGTTACTCATAGTTAGTAATATGTTTTGAGTACCTCCACGCATTTCGACATGAGTAACGTGAGTCTCCTATTGCATTAAGTACCTGCAACACATGGTCCTCGTATGCGAGCCACACGTGGGTGAGATGTTTTGTGCATGCTCAAAACTTTCCCGCAACCTTGCCGTACTGTCTCGTAGACTGGCGTAATTATGCATGCTCTTAACACATACAAAACTTCCCTGGAACGTAATTGACGTATTTGCAGTTTTTTTCCTACGCCGGCATACGCTTGTTAAATCGTCATGGTGTGACAGGGGCTTAAGCCAGTGACCTATCTATCCTTCTATCTTCAGGCACTTTGGTACATATGCAACACATGCAGCAAAACTCGTGCCAGCCTATAAAACCTTCATGTGCTGTATAGGCTGGCACGGCTAGGCTTTTTGTGCTTTGGCCGCTGCCTTGTATAGACCAACTTGAATACTGTATCTATTCAACAGGGCTTGTGTTGCATCACATGACTGTGTTAAATTTCTAATTAAAGTCAAAGAAATAATCGTGAATTGTTTAAAAAGGACTTGTTTCATTTATATTTGCCCAGGATAAACAAAATGTTTTCACCCATATTGTGGTTATGATCTGTTAGGTATTTTTTACATGCAAAACTCTTAAGCCACCCTTTGTTTTTTATATTTTTCCTCCAAGCAGCCAGACTTTCTTGTCATTTTTTAAAGTGGTCTTTTAAAGTGATCCACTTCGGTAATGTCACAAAAACACATAGTTTGTTCCCAAGAGAGAGGTACAACAGTGAGTATCTACAGCCAGCTGTAAAACACGGTGGAGGCTCTGTCATGGTTTGGGGCTGCATTTCAGACAGACGTAATGGGGATCTTGTCAAAATTGAAAGAACTATGTCCGCAGAAAATTACTGTCAGATGTTGATCCACCGTGCAATACCATCTGGAAAGCATTGGCTGGCAACAGCTACATTTTTTAGGATGACAATGTCACTGCCAATGCAGTAAAAACATATCTGAATAGAAAAACACAAAAGAACACTATTAGTCATGAACTGACCTCCCCAGACTTCAACATTATTGAGGGATGTGAGGGATCATCTGGACAGAGAATAGAACAAAAGGCAGCAAACATCCAAAGAAGAGCTTTGGAATGTCCTTCAAGAAGCCTGGAGAAATATTACTGAAGACTGTTTAAGTAAATGGCAAGAAAGCTTGGCTAAGAGAGCTTAGGCTGTGCTGAAGAATAAAGGTAATCATACCAAATATTGAATTCCAAGTTCGTTGGAAATGTTCTTTTGTTGCCTTTATGTACTGTATTGCGTTTATGTTTGCATGTTACAATAACTCATTGCACCTATTTTCCATTTTCCTAGCAAAATACACTATATGGATAAAAGCATTGGGTTGTACCTCTTAATTACTCAATTCAATTGTTTCATTCAAACCCACGGCCACATCACCTAGCCATGCAGTCTGCCTTTACAAACATTTGTGAAAGAATGGATCGCTCCAAAGAGCTCACTGAGTTCTAGTGTGGTACTGTAATGGGATGCCACCATTGCAACACGCAATTTCTTCCCTCCTAGATATTCCACGATCAACTTTCAGTGGTATTATTGCAAAGTGGAAGCATTTAGGAACCACAGCAACTCAACCACGAAGTGACAGACTACATAAAGTTACAGAGTGGATTTGCCGAGTGCTGCATAAAAGTTGCCAACACTCTACTGATTCAATAACTGCAGACTTCCAAACCTCCTTTGCCATTAACAACGGCACAAAAACTGAAGGTCAGGAGCTTCATGCCATGGGTTTCCATGGCTAAGTAGTTACATGTAAGCCTTACATCACCAAGCACAATGTGAAGCTTCAGTTGGAGTGATTTAAAGCTCCAATTCTTGCATGCAGGAAACGAGACGTATTCGATTCATCATTTGTAATTGTATACCCAAAACACTTGAAACTTCATACATTCTTGATTTTGTTACTACCGATGGTTGTTAAACTTTTCTGGTTCTTGATTTCATCATTGACACTGAATGCCATCGTTTCCGTTTTGCTATATGACATTTTCAAACTGAGGCGTTCAAATGTTCGGCCGTAAATTTCCAACATGGATGTCAGTTCTTCTACAGAATTGGCAAATATAGCCTCATCGTCAGCAAGACAATCCGACAAGAATGGATACCGTGAAGCTTGAAAGCCGTTATAGCTTTCACTCCAGCGAATTCCATAAAAATGACTGGAGGAGTGAGTTTGATGTCTGCGTGAAGCTGACAGAAACATGAGCCCACGATCAGGAGGAGACAACAAAGCAACATGACATGACATTAGAGCTGTAATCAACAGCACGAATGTAACCCGTCCATCCCTGACACTGAAGTTATGCTGATAGTGATAATGCTTGTCTTTTTGTCTGGAACTGCACCCTTTATAAGCAGCTCAGTTTAAACTCCACTGTCTGACATTTCTGTTGCCTGGAGTGCAACAGGGGTAAACCGCTGACTGCTGAGGGCCCTTCCTTTTCTCCATCCTTCCACTGGAGACTCTTCTGTGTCATTCACCCCACAATGGAATACACGAAACACCCCCCAGATGTCACACTTTGACTTAAAAATCACCTTCCCATCAGTGTCAAACACTGGATAATTCATTTGAAGTTGAGTCAGGGAGAAGAAAAAAAAAAAAAAAAACAGGCACTGGCCCTTTAAATGGAGAACCTGCTGGAGGAGTCCTTAGAATAAAGACTGAAAAAACAAGCAGAGGGGTGAATGAAAATGGGATGTACTCACCACTGCGGACACACACATGGCAGGCATTGTCCTCATTTACAGTATGCAGATGAAGCTTGCGTTGGCTGCTTGTGAAGCACTTCTCATCCCTAGATGTTTCTCATCATCATCATCATCATCGTCCTCAGTTCACAGGAGGAGAGAAGCTGAGCAGCGACAGTCTCAACTGCAGTGTTTTATAGTCTGTGTCTCCGGGTGGTGCGGGATGGGGGTCCGGGTCAGAGTAATTGCCATCGCGATGATGGATGGATGGATGAGGGCGCACGCCGGGACCGCCGCCTCGCCCCGTCCTGGCTCGTCAGCGTGCAGTGCGGCTCTACCGTCCGCTCTGCAGACCTCCACAGACACTGCCGCGGTGACGCAGGGGAGGGAGGCCGGGCTTAGCGCAGCCTCTCGGCCAATCGCGGCCCCTCATGAGCCGCACACGTGTATAGAGCCCCCCGCTTCTGGCGAGGAGAAGAAGGGGTGGCGCGTCTGGTGGAGGTGAGCGGCGGATACCAACAATGTCATGTCATTGGACTCCTGCGAGACTATAGGCTAGGGTCTGCTCTTACATAACCTGCGTTAAATAAAAGAAATTCTGCTTCATTGTGGAGAAGAAGAAATCAGCCGCAGCTTTCTCTGCTCATGTACAGCCCCAGTTCCCCCCAAAAGAAGCTGGGAGGCTGCGGAAAATGGAAATAAAAGCACAAAAGAAAATGTTGAAACTGAGACCTTCTGCTCGTCTTATGTTTGATGGCCGCAACACGTCTCAAAAAAGTTGGGGCAAGGGCAAAAGTAAGTGGTACTGAACAGCAACAGCTGGACCAAAATGTTGCAACTAATTAGGCTAATTAACAACAGGCCAGTAATGTGTTCTTCTCCTTTAGGGGTCAGGGGTCGCCACGGCCAGGGGTAGGGTGACCAGATGTGACCCTCTTTATGGCTACGTTTACACTGCAGGTAAAGATAAAGTCTGTTGAGCTTTTACACCCGAGCCCACAGGACTCATCGGGTCGGAGCGTGAAGCGACTTAGGAGTTAGACTCCTCCTGGATGGGACGCTAGTCCATCTCAGGTTACCTTCCCAGTAATTTACTGCTTGGTGGACCATTACACCACCGCCCCCACTCTCACACTGCAGGTCTTAACGCTCAATTCCGATTTTTTGCCGAGGTCCGACTTCATATTATAATTTAAAAATGTTTCTTGATAGAAAAGGTTGCTAAAACCTGGTCACAGCAGATCATCTGCCTCCATCTCACCCTATCCCTTGCAGCCTTTTCTGTCAAACCAGCCCTCTGCATGTCCTCCTTCATTATATCCATGAACCTTCTCTGTGGTCTTCCTCTTCTCCTCCTGCCTGGCAGCTCCATCCCCAACATCCTTTGTCCAATATGTCCACTATCTCTCCTCTGCACATGTCCAAACCATCTCAGCCTTGCCTCTCTGACTTTGTCTCCAAACTTCTCAACATAAGCTGTCCTTCTGATGGACTCATTTCTAATCCTGTCCATCCTGGTCACTCCCAGTAAAAATCCCACCATCTTTCTCTCTGCCACCTCCAGCTCTGCCTCCTGTCTTTTTGTAAGTGCCACCGTCTCCAAACCATACATCATAGCAGGCCTCACTGCCATTTTGCAGACCTTTCCTTTCAACGTTGTTGTTATCCCTTTGTCACACAACACCCCTAACCCTTGTCTCCACCCACTCCACCCTACCTGCACTCTCTTCTTCCCATCTCTTGTGCTCTGTACTTTGCTTTGGAAGACTGACCCCAGCAACAGGCCAGGAATGAGATTGGGTATAAAAAGAGCATTTTAGAGTGGCAGAGTCTAAAAATATACCTTTGGCTGCTCCCTTGGATTCTCCCCAAGAGGTCGCCACAGCAGATTAATCCGCATTGGTAATTTGGCAGAGGTTTTACTCCAGATCCCCTTTCTGACACATCCCTCCATGGTGAGAGAGGCTTGCATCCTCACCTGGAATCGAACTGGGTACTTCTTGCTTATAAGGCAAATGTGTAAGTCACTACACTGAGGCCGAGTCTCTCAGATGTAAAGACGAGCAGAATGTGCCAGAAATTGCGTGTACAAATTGTGGAGCAATTTCAGAATAATGTTCCTCAACATAAAATTTAAAGACTTTAAATATTCAATAATCTACAGGACATAATCAAGCTTACGCATAAGTTCAATAAGGAAGATCTGTATTCTCTTATCAGCCTGTATTCCTGGCTGTTGAGGCTGATGCATTATTCTTTACATCTCTTCCGCTTTCCCACGCTGTCAAACTCAGTTTTGTCATCACCACTCTGACCCAATCATTTACTTGCCTGTCTTCTTCAGGCCAATCAGCCTCTCTTCCATATGCTTTAAATCTTAGGGCTCCTCTGTCATTCTGCCTTACAGACTCTCATACACAGGGCAGAATCTCCACCTCATCCCGGTCTCTACCTGCTTCATCTTCACCACCACCAGTGTCTCGACTCCAGTTGGGTTTCTGTCCTACTTCCTACCGTTGTTGGACTCCTTTTTGCTGTGTTGCTACGTCAGAGTCTAATCGCCAAATGGTTTATTACTCAAACTCTGTACCTTAATAAATCACATTTACATTCCTCAAATGATCCCTCCTTAATGATATCATCAAAAGATTCAGAGAATCTGAGGACATCTCTGTGCACAAGGAACACATCCGAAAACCACTACTGGATGGTGGTGATCTTCAGGCCCTCAGGCAGACATGGGACACTTCCAGAAATCATTGACTGTGAACACAGTTGGCCGTGCCATCCTAAATGCAGGTTAAAGAGCTATCATACAAAGAAGAAGCCATATGTGAACATGATCGGAAATACCACTCATTTAAAATGGACTGAGGCAAAGTGGAAAACTGTTCTGTGGAAATCACAGACGCCACATCCACCGAGCTAAAGAGGAGAGGGACCATCCAGCTTGTAATCAGCACTCAATTCAAAAGTGTGCATCTTTGATCTCTGATGATATTTATTTTATGATGAAATAAGTTTGGATTGGCATCTTTTCGATGCGAAATTGCTGATAAAATTCAAGACCCTGATAGTCATAAAAAGAAAGTAATAGACAAATAAAGACGTAAACAGAGAAATAAAACCAGGCTACTGTGGTTTAAGACATTTCTGAATTGTTAGCACTGGCAGTAAAGTGCATGTATGTAATATTGTTTCATTGAAAACCCTTTGCAGTTGTATTCTGGATAAAAAGCACCAGAAAGTGATTTCCTGTGTACACCATAACACATACTTATTGTGCTTGTCAGGCAAGAAAAGTGACATTTGTTTGTTGCACAACAGTGATTCCTACACTTTTGTTATATGAAAACAACTGAGACGTGAGGGTTTATTCATTCCCACCAGTTGTTACCTTAAAATAGTCAAAATTACTCTGCTTTGATGTGGATGAAGTATAGCTGCCAGACGTAGTTAAAGTTCTGTAGTTTTGTGAATGGGAATTTTTGCCATTGGGATTAGTGGATTATTTAAAGAGTCTTGTGTCTCTTTTACCATGTGCGTAAGTATATGAATGACTAAAGTACATCCCCCTTGGATTAATAAATGTTTCCAATCTCTCATTTAAATATAATGGAATTGTGACTTTAGGTGTGCTGATCATTAAAAAGAACTCCAGTTTGTGTAACATAAGATACACATACAGCTTTATGCTCCGGTGAAGGACCCATACATGACTCTAAAGGCCTTAGTCATCAGCCCGGTTTCCATTACGCCACACTGTTACTCAGTTTTGCTCATTAAAGCATTGGGGTAGTTTTTGTGTGTTTTGCCATTTTTAGAATTTGCTTAGCAATGAAGCTCAACATATGAATAATTTATCAGGCCTTTCCATTTCACGCTCTTGATTTCTCTTTTGAAAATGGCCTGCAAACCTGTATTTGCTGCTGAAAGAAGGTTACTGTAATCTCTATGATCGCATGAAAGGTCGTCACGTATAAGAGCGATACAGCAAGCTGCTCTCTGACTCATCTAACCTACTGTCATCACTTTGATATTGAACACATCACTTTGATCATCTGTAGCGGGATAGAGCCACGTGGCCTCAAGACATTTTAAGAGGTTAATACAGAAATGTAATGTTTCTATGCCTTCATCCTTCTATCAGTTGATTTTCTTCTTGGGCAAACTACAGCACTTGAACTGCTAACCTGCATAGGTGAAGCGATACCCAGCCTGGACAAATTAAGAGATCCCACTGGTGTTTCAAGAAGTCTCATTTGTATACACAGATGATTTCAAAGACTCGAATTCAAAGGTGTTCTTTTAATATCTCCAGCCATTTTATTCCAGTTGTCCGTAACGTAACCCAGAACATCTTTGGACTGTGGGAGGAAGCCAGTGCACCCGGAGAGAACCCATGCAGGAGAACGTCCAACCTCCACACAGAAGGGCCCCGGCCAGCCAGTGGATTTGAATCCAGGACCTTCTTATTGTAAAGCGAAAGTACTAACTACTGCATCATCCTTGTAATAGATAGATAGATTTGTCCCAAAGGAAATTTCAGTTACCCTGTATACACAATCACACTCTGATGGCTGCATCGGTAGCAATTTGGGGTTCAGCATCTTGCCTGGGATGCTTCAACACATGGACTAGAGGAGCTGGGAAGTGAACTGCCAGCCTTCCGATTAGAAGATGACCCGCTCAACCTCCTAAGCCACAGCAGCCCCGTCTTTTAAAATCTTTAATGTCTGACAAGGCACTCGTCTGTCTGCAGTTTTCTGTTTTTAAGTAACAAAGCTCGGCTTTAAGCAACATTTTGACATATAGCATTTAAGGAAAAAACTGATTGCTTAATGATAAATTTCTTGCTGTTAAATTTATGGTTCAGTTGCCTGAGAATAATGACCAAAAAAATGGGAAAACAGCTACCCATATTTTTGTTCAAAGGTAAACTAACCACAACTCAACAGCATCTCTAAAGCTCGTCAGCTAACTATCACATTTTGTCCTGTTTGGTCATCTGCTAAATTTTTCCAAAAACCAAAGTGTAAAAACAATAACTTCTAGCTTTACAAAGCATTACAATTTCTTGGCCAGGTGTAGCAGCTTCCTTCAGATTACACTACGCAGTTTCCAGCTCCCACTGGGGCAGTTTGCACCCGAGAGTGAAGCTACTGGAATAAGAATTTGCACCCCCCAAATCTAAGATCATGGTTCTCAGCCAGAAAAGGGTGGAGTGTCCATTCCAAACTGAGAATTAGTTGCTTCTCCAAGCAGAGGACTATAAGTATCTTAGGGTCTTATTCACAAGTGATGGGGGGGTGCAGGAGACTGACAGATGGTTTGGTGTGGTGTAACCTTACTCCTTCACCTTTTAATCTACCCTAACGGTTGTGTCTATCTTAATGAGATCATTGAAATAAGCTTCTTCTGAAGGGTGTCTGGGCTCTCCCTTAGAGATAGGATGAGGAGCTCAGTCACTCAGGAGAGCTCAGAGTGGAGCTGCTTCTCCTCCACATTAAAAGGGGTCAGTTGAGGTGATTAAGGCATCTGACTAGGAAGACACCTTGGTACCTCCTAGGCGAGATTTTTCAGGCATGTCCTATTGAGAGGAGACCCTAGGGTAGACCCAGCACACACTTGAGAGATGACATCTCTTGGCTGGTTTGGAAACACCTCGGAACACCCCCAAAAAGAGTTGGAGTAGGTGGCCGGAGAGAGGTAGGTCTGGGTGTCTCTGCTAAGATTGCTGGCCCCATGACCCGTACCTGGTTAAGCGGCAGAAGATGGATGGATGGATGGCTGGATGGATGGGCAAACTCAATGTAATAATAAAACTCCTGAATAATAACACAAATAACACATTAGCTAAAGAGCTTTGAAAATTGATTTGCTGGTATTTGGTCAGAATCCAGCTAGGCAGTTCCCTGAGTTACAAGTCTTTGAGCTGAGCTGTTTCCCACTAATTTAGAATCATGAAACAAGTTGCCGTCAAGGCCTCTGCTCTGTGCAGCGTGGAGAAACAGTGGACCCAAATGCAAAGAATAAAGAACAAAAACACAAAGTCAAAACGTCTCCAACAAAGAATAAAAACTAGAAACTTGGAACAAGAAATTCAAATAAAAAACACTGTTAGATAGGGAGACGACACGCAAGCAGCAAAGGAAAGACAGGAGAATATGACAAACGAGGAACAGGAGGGAGAGGATACAGGTGGCAATAATCAGAGAATCAATGAGACAAGAAGCAAAACTGAACATGAGACATGAACCATAGGACATGAAGGATTTCCAAAATACAACAGAAAGTGAGAAACAACAATAACTAGGAAGGCTGACACAGGACTGAACTTAACACTGAGGATACTGGGGAGACACAGAGGGAACTAATACCAGATGAAATTTAAACTGAGGACAGAACTAAGATGAATCAAGAACTGATGCTCAAATAAGAAACTCTATAAATAATAAAGTAAAACTCAAATACAATATACTGAAAAGAATAAGAGGAAACAAAGTGAATACATAAAAAAAACAAAATCCCACAACAAACCCCACGAATCATTGCAGAGATTTTCTAGAGAAGCACCCAACGATCCTGAAGATCACCACAATGGAAATCTGACCAGTGAGCCAATCAGTAGGGTAAATGCAAGATGGGAAGGCCCTATGCTAACTGGTTCGCAGTAGCCAAACTTTCACTAGCAAAGCTATTTAAATATCTAGACGTTACATACATTTACTTAGAGTTAGGTTTCTGGTCAACTGATAATGGAAACCCCAATATTTAATCTCCTTCTTAGCTTTTTAACTCTTTTTTTGTCTCTAACAAATCTTATTGGTCAAATGTTTACAAGAAAATTTGACTTTGTCTACAATTTTGAGTTAGGCATCATGCAAATGGTCAATCAAATTCTCATATTTCTTGGTAAATGATATTTAGAGGTGCTTTTGGGACTTATTGTTAAGTTTAGATAATTCCAGCCTTGCTTTTTCCCATCAAAATGCTAGGCAAACTTATCCCAGATAAACAAGTGGAGTCAATCATGTCATTTAAGTATATTTTCCCAAAATGTAAGGCTACCATTTCTCATAAGACTGGCTACAAATAGCCATCATGGTTTAAAGAAAAAGTGGTTACTCCAAACTAGCACTATACCACTATACTTGTATGTCAGCTTAGCATAAAAGTGCTTATTAAAGGACCAGTGTGTGATATTTAGTGGCATCTGCTGGTGAGAATGCAGATTGCAACAACAGAATACCTGCCCTCACCCTCAGTTATCAGGAAATAAGACAAAATCTTCCTTGAGTGAATCCACATTAAGTATTTTCATTCCAGAGGTTTGTGTATGTAGAATTAGATTTAGGGATTAGAAGTAGAGTTTGTATACCGCAAAAGTAATTAATTTCAGCTGATGAGTAATGATAACCACTCCACATTGTGATAGTGTGAAGAGAAATGTGAAAGCCAGTTTTCAAGTATGTTTGTTCATTCTGAGCTACCGTAGAAACACGGTGAGGAACATGGCACCTCCTATGGAATGGGACCCACCAATATTGTTTGTATGAATATCTTTTCATACGTTCCTTTGTGTGGAATGTGAGATTTTGCGGTCTAAAGCAATGACCCAGTACACAATCACCTGTATTTGGTCCAGGGTTCCACTGGATTAATCTTCCATCATGGTATCAGGCTTTAACTGTGGGATAGCAACTGTCCCATATGTGTCAGTGGAGCAAACACAGCAGCTTGAGACAGCCACTCAGTCATCTGTTCTGAGCAGTCAACCTGTCATCCACCCATTTACCGCCCTGCTGTCGAGATATCCAGACACAACGTGCCCTGTGTCGTGGCCTGGCAGGCCGTTAGTAAGCAGTCTGCGTACGCACACAAGCCGGCGTGATTATAGCCACAGAAGTTTCCGCAAATAGCAGCAGCCGATATAAGAGTAGAGCACCATCTGCCCCGCACGTGGAGCGGAAGAGAGTGGACAGGGAGGGAGAGGGGGAAGAGATAAAGGGATGAAACATGCCGCTTTGCTTTTGGCTGGTGGGGAAGAGGGGAGCGTAAGTGGGTCAGTGACTCATTCAGAACGAAGGGAAAATCCATGAAAAGTTGAGATTTGATCCGATCCTTCTTAATATACGGCCTCGGCGTGGAAGGATGAGCGACGCCGGAGAGCGTACAGCTTGTCCTGACCGCTGCGCAGTCATGCTGCAGCGCGGAGCCGGCGTTCAGTGGGCCAAACAGCCTGAGTCGCCGCAGGGCCACACATATCCTCAGACAGCAGTTACTAGGTGAAGTTGCCTTATATAGAACTGAAGTAAATACAGGCTACTACAGCGAAGAGGGGACTGGTCTGTGTGTTGGTGTGTGCGTTTGTTTGAGAACGTGCATATAGGTGTGCAAAAAAGAGAAACAGACCGAGCGAAAACAAAAGTGTGAGCGCATCCATCCGTTACTATGTGCACGTGTTGGGTTTTTTTAATATGACGGCCTCTAAAATCAGATGTGCTTCAACAGCTCCAACAGTGGTGTCACTCGCTCTCTCTCTCTCTCTCTCTCTCTCTCACACACACACACACACATACAAGCATCTACTATCAAGACCACAAACACACAAACATGCAGCCTGGCAAACATTTTAATCACGGCCGTTGCCATTCCTTTTTAAAGGGCAGTTCCACTTTATTACAACTCAGGTCTATTATTTTCATGGTTTTAGCAACATCTGTGAAAAGAAGTGAGGCAGGGTGAGGAACATGAGCAGTCAGACGACCACACAGGTTGTAAACAAACCCCCGGGGTTAGCCAAGCTTATTCCTAAGTGAAAAGAAAGGCGCAAAGCAAAGTGATTACTCTAAATGTTACCTCTTGGCTTTGCTGTGGAGTTAAACACACAAAACGCAGTGCTGACTTGATAATCTGACTGTCTGTGTTTCTAGCTCTGTTGTGGGTTTGTTCCCAGAACAACCGTTACAAACACAACATTGTCAAATTTGAGAAAAGTAAACGCCAAGCTGTCAGTTATCTTTCAAACTGAGCTTTCATAATACACCCTGAGTTTTGTTCGTTATGGATGCTTGAGCTTTTCAGTGATGCATTCGCAGAGTTTTACTTTGTAAGAAGGGCACATGCAAACACTCATTTTATGAACATTAAAATCCAAACCATGACCTTAGCAGTAGTGATTCTTTTGAAAATGGAAAGGAGCCCACAACACAACAAATATAAAAAATAATATAAATGCAACTGCAAACTGGGAAGGGCTTAGCATATCTTCATCCTCATCGAACCATTTGGTGACCCCTCATGCCTTATTGTTGGGGGTATTGTTGTCTTGGAAGAGAACACTCATAAGAACAGAAAGGTGTCGGGAGCGGCCTGCCCTTCTATCGTTCTACCCCGTTGCACTTTCTTTCATTTGTTCCTGTGTGGGTTGGGTGTAGGCCTTAATCATCATGCTTAGCTCTTCACTTCAGTTCGGTTCAGTTCAATGTTATTTATATAGCACCAATTCACAACAAAAGTGCCCTCAAGGCGCTTTACACTGTAAGGTAAAGATCCTACAGCGTTAGAGAGAAAACCCCAACAATCCGATGATCCGAGCAAGCACTCGGCGACTGTGGGAACGAAGAACTCCCTTTAAACACGAAGAGACCTCCAGCAGAACCAGGCTCAGGGAGGGGCAGCCATCTGCCTGGACCAGTTGGGGGTGAGGGGAAAGAGACGAGAACAAGGAGAGCAAAGAGAGAAGCAGCCTATAGGAGAGAGAAGACATTTAATAACATGCAGCAGAAGCAAATAAATGCATGGGGAGTGAAGAGGTGGGTGGAGAAGAAATGCCCAGCACATCATATGAAGCCCAGCAGCCTAACTCTATTGAAGCATAGCTAAACCCTAACCATAAGTTTTATCAAAAAGGAAAGTTTTAAGGCTAATCTTGAATGTAGAGAGGGTGTTTGCCTTCCAAATACAAACTGGGAGCTGGTTCCTTCAGGTGAAGGTGTGACTGAGGTGGAGCCTACTGGCACACAGTGGAACCATCCTCATCATCACAGGTGCTATTTAAGCCCAGCAGTGTCCTCCAGTCTCTACCAGAACGTTAAGCTACTCACCAAGCGGTAAGCTCCGGACAAGTCTATGCTTCTTGACATGCTGTCAAGTTCTGCTCGTTACCTTGTGCTCTCCTGTCATGTTATTGAATTCTCATGCTGTACCTGCCACCTGCTTGACCCACTCGCTCCATGGTCCCTATCACTGGACTTTTGCTCACAACCACAGGGAACCTAGATCTCACACTTGGATCTCACTCACCCTAAAGGAAATTGGAGTGTTTTTGTGTTGCACATTGCTGCTATGGATTATTGTGCCTTGCTGTCATTTAAATTCCTCTTAGCCTTAGTCAAGTGTCTGTCCACTTTTGGGTCCGTCCCTTCCTACACCGTGACAAAAGGTGTCATCACCAGCACTCAGAACAACTTGGTTTGATCTGCAGTCACTCTTCCTTTCAAGAGGGCAAGTGGACCAAACCATTCCAGTAAATACCCTTGGCTGCATAATAGAGCCAGCGGATTCCTTCAGTGCAAGGTTGCAGCATTCAGGTTTTTTGTTAAAATTGCCATCCACCTGTACCTTCAAAAGTAACAAAGAATCAAACAAGCTGAGAAAAAAACAGGAGGAACATAAAGACTAAAAACCAAAATAAGTGTTTGTGTTTTAGGCCAGTACCATGGGAGATTTTTAACCATTGCATATCTTTAAAGGTTTATGGTGTTGTCTGATCCATATCTCCAACGGATGTTCAAGGATGGATCTATACAACATTTTGCACTCAGGTGAAAATGATGTACAGCTGAGAAATCATTTATGTTATTATATTAATCTTATGTTGTAAGTCTGGGTGCTTTGTGACAGAAGGATAGCAGCAAGGGTGAAAGGGAAGGTTTGCAAGATGTATGATGTATGGTTTGGAGATGGTGGCAAAAAGATAGGAAGTGGAGCTGGAGATGGCAGAGCTGAAGATGCTGAGATTTTCACTGGGAGTGACCAGGATTAGAAATGAGTACATAAGATGGACACCTCAGGTTGAGAAGTTTGGAGACAAAGTCAGAGAGGCAAGCCTGAGATGGTTTGGACATGTTCAGGGGAGGGATGGTGGATATACTGGCCAAAGGATGTTGAAGATGGAGCTGCCAGGCAGGAGGAAAAAGGAAAGAAGCAATCAGAATATGTAATTTTGTTTTTATTACATGGTTCCCCCAAGTCTTGGCTTAACAAAGAAAATATTCATTCTAAATGACACACATCAAAACTTCACATGTTTTGCAAGAAAGCCCCTTTTGCCTTTCTCCAAACATTAGGGTCAGGTTGAGCATCTATGAGTGCTTAGATCTCAGAGGGTTAAAAGTCATTACGTAACTCATAAAAAATGTTGCATAATTAAAACCACTTTATGTTAATATTTAAGCTGCCTGTCACCCGTTGATTTTGTGCATCTTTGTGTGATGCACTGTATTTCCATTTCAGCCCATTATCAGTGGTCCAGACATCTATTCTCACTGTCCCTGAACTCAAAAGACAATCCTTTAAAGGTCTGGCTGAAAACTGCTGTGAATAAAGAAAGCTGTTAAAATACCAGGTTTTTCTGATGCAACAAATGAGATTTTTCCGTCTTTAATGTGACCTATAACCGGAGCCCCATGGTCCCTCCTGCAGGTGGTGAGTCCACTGGGGGGGGGGTGGACCCATGTTGCTTCTTCAGGCTGAGCCCAGCCAGGTTCCATGGGCGAAAACCCAGCCAACCAGGCACTAGCCACTGAGACCCTCCCCCAGGCCTGGCTCCAGGGTGGGGCCCCGGTAAACCCAAACTGGATGAGGTGCCTTCTTCTTTGTCTCATCAGGGATCCATTGGATCGCTCTTAGTCTGGCTCTTCACCCAGGACATGTTTGCCTTGGGAGACCCTACCAGGGGCATCCTGCCCCTGACAACATAGCTCATGGGATCATGAGAACTTGCAAGGTGAAAAAAGTTTGGAAAGGCTTTATTGTGGTCTCATTTTTTGCATCAGAAAAACCTGTTATTTTAACAGGGGTGTGTAGACTTTCTACAGCCATTGTAGATGCTATTGGTGAACTGTTTTTGCTGTTCCACTCCCTCCCAGACGGCCTGTTTATCACCAGATTGTGAAAGTGATGGCCCTCAGAGGCCATATTTTTGGAGTTTTAAGAGTTAACAGTAACAGCCTAAACTCCAAGCCCAGTGTACAACACAGGAGGCCTGAAATGTCCAAACGGAGGTCCCTCTGCTTATACTTAACATCCGCAAGAAGTACACTGCTGCACCATTGTGTTCACCCAACTGGTTTACTGCAAAATGACAGCAAACTCCATATTTTCACTTTCCATCTACAGAGCGGTCAGTGGTTGTACGCAGAGGCGTTCATGAGTCAGTGTGCAGCACACATTCCCCGTCCTGATTAAAGAGTCCGCTTCAAATATTTGGCTTGTCCAAGCCCTCATCGACAGAACCTCATTGTTCAGAACCTAAATCTAATCACTTGCATGCAAGAATATGTTATACAAGAATATTTCTTAAGTAAATCAAATAATTTGTTCCATATTTACAACCTTATGTCTGGTCCTCTCGCTTTATGTCCCTATAGTGTAGTGGTTTTCACAGTCAGCTTACAAGCAAAACGTCCCTGGTCCTATTCAGATGGAGACACATGCCCCTCTCACCATGGAGGGTTGTGTCAGGAAGGGCATCCGGCGTAAAAACTCTGCCAAATTACCAATGTGGATTAATCCGCTGTAGTGACCCCTTGGGGGCGAACTGCACCAGTTTAACTTTACAGTTACTCTTTTGGTGACCTTTAGGTTTGTGATATTTTCTTCAACATCGTAATGCACTGATGAGAGTAGTTCAGTTTGCTATCCTGTGTTTTGGTTCATGCTGTGGTTCCTGTTAGTTGCTGTTCATTTCCTGTTTTCCTTCAAAGGTTGGTTTTCTTTCATGCCTTGCATTAGTTTTATTTCCTGCTTTGTGACTGCTTTGATTACCAGATCGCCTGTATATACATATGTCTCATTCCCAAGCCGTCCATTGTGTGTGTGTAGAGAGAGAGAGAGAGTCCCACTGGACTACCTTTACGCAGTTTTTTTACAGCCAAATGAAGAGGCTTTTCTGTTGATTTGTTGGTTTCCTGAGTCTGCATTCAGGTTCTTGACAGGCTGCAATCAAACACAATACTCTTTCACACAATGTCATTCAGCAGGTGTATAGAAGAGAAAATAATGAACTTTATTGTCCTATAAGGGAAATTTGCCTTGGGCACAGCACTGCCACTATTTCAGATACAATCTTCCATAAACAGCACTAAATAAAAATAAAACAGGATAAAATGTATCACTACAATAACTTAAATCCAGTTAAAACAAAAAAAATACTGATATAAGGTAAAAAAAAAAAAATTACAACATAATGACCATGAGAAAATATTAGCAGACCTTTTAGGTGTATGGTTCACTTTTTTTGTTTTAAAGAGCAATAGATGTTGGTAAATGGACTGGTAGTTATATAGCGCTTTTTCTACTCTGACTGAGCACTCAAAGTGCTTTATTACTACAAGCCTCATTCACCCATCACACTCTGATGGATGCATCAGGAGCAATTTGGGGCTCAGTGTCTTGCCCAAGGACACTTTGGCACGTAGACTGGAGAAACCAGAGATCAAACCTCCAACCTATTTGCTGGAGAAGACCTGCTCTACCTCCTGAGCCACAGCCGCTGTTGAGAAACATCTGCCAGAGGGGAGTCACTCATATTCTGGAAAAAGGATGTGGGATGGATCTTTAAGATATTTTTGAGCCTGGTGAACAGCTTTTTCCTCATATATAGATTAGAGGGACTGATTTTTGGAGGTACAGTACTGATATTTTTACCAGTTTCTCAATCATTCTGCATTGGACAGAGAGAGAACTGAACCAGGCTGCCATCCCATATCTGATCAGGCTTTCTGGCACTGCACTGTAAAAGCTGCTCAGAATCTTCGAGCTTACTCCAAACACTTTGAGCCTCCACAAAAAGTGGCATCTTAGTGCTAATTCAGCACACAGGTGTTCCATGCGCACGTCCTATGTGAGGAGATTACCCACACACATGCCCAGGTATTTGTTAGAGCTGACCTGCTCTACTGGACGATGGTTGTCACTGGGTCATGATTCCTTACTCCTCTGGGGTAAAAAATCCTCTTTAGAGATTCTGAAATTGGTGTGCCAAATGGAGCACACAGTATGCTGTCAGTCAAACACATGAATGCATTGTGAGTACAGGACTTTAACAGAAGTGAATATCCAACTTTATGAAAGTATAAATAGGCCTCTTTGCTTAATTGTTTGTTGCATAGATTCTGGACTCTGTACATACAGTACATTTTTCTACCTGAACTCTGTATGTTTTCATAGTGTTGGTGTCCATTTATTACTGTCATTTTGCAACTTGCTGCAGGCACAAAAGCCAATTTCACTGCACAGTGTACTAAGCATATATATGTATGTGACTAATAAATTTAACAAGGTGATGGAAACATTCCTCAGAGAGTTTGGTCCACGTCGTTACTGTAGATTGAGATCAGCTGACTGTGGAGGCTGTTTGATTACAGTGAACTCATTTTCATGCTCAAAAAACTCATTTCAGATGATTTGAGCTTTGTGACATGGTGTGCTATCCTGCTGGAAGATGGGTACGCAGCGGTCATAAAGGGATGGACATGATCAGCAACAACACTCAGGCAGGCTGTAGGCATTTAAATGATGCTCAGGGCTCAGAGTATGTCGCCATTACAGTCCACATCATTACACGCACCACCACCAGGCTGAACTGCTGACACAAGGCAGGATAAGTCCGTGCTTTCTTCATGCGTCACATGTGTCACAATTAGAGAAATGGAGATAGCCTGAGAGCAGCTGATGTGTGTCAAATGACCGTAGCATAAAAACACCTGTGTCTGGGAGGTCCAGTCTCTGGTTCATCAGTATGCCTGCTGCAATCGCAACATGAGGACAAAAGAACACGCCAAGCAACTCAGAGAAAAGATCACTGAGAAGTGTAAGTCAGGAGATGCTACAAAAAGATTAGCAACTCACTGGACATCCCATGGAGTCCAGTCAAATCCATCATCAAGAAATGGAAGGAGTATGGCACTTACCTAAATCTGCATAGACCGGGAAAGAAGAAGACTGGTGAGGGAGGCCACAAAGACACCTACAACCACTCTGAAGGAGTTAAAAGCTCAAGTGGCTCGGATTGGGAGAGACTGTAACAACCGTTGCCCAGGTTCTTCACCAGTCAAAGCTGTATGGAAGAGTGGCAAAGAGAAAGCCACTGTTAAAAAAAAAAAAGCTCATACGAAACCTCACCTGGAATTTGTGCGGGAGACTCCGAGGTTCTTTGGTCTGATGAAAATAAAAATTGAGCTTTCTGGCCATCAGACAAGACACTATGGTTGGCAAACACCAAACACTTTATATCATCACAAGCACAACCATCTCCACCATGAAGCATGGTGGTGGCAGCATCATGCTCAGGGGGACAAGAATGGAGAAAAATATCCCCAAATTCTGGAAGATAATCTGACTCAGTCTGCAGCAGAACTACAGCTTGCTTGGGAGAGCATTTATTTTCCGGCAAGACAATGACCTCCCAGCACGCAGCAAAAGCTACACAGAAACGGTTCAAAGGCAACAAGGTGAACGTTCTGGATTGGCCAAGTCAAAGCCCACGTCTCCATCTAATCGAGAATTTGTGGCTGGACTTGAAAAGAGCCGCTCACGCTTGATCCCCGAACAACCTGACAGAGCTTGAGCTGTTTTGCAAGGAAGAATGGAGAAAAATTGCAGTGTCCAGATGTGCCAGCCTGACTGGGACATATCCACACAGACTCAGTGCAATACATAAAGAAATGAGGGGTGGCTTGAGACCTTTGCACAGCACCATATGTTCAGATAAAGGCTGCAACCACTGGAAGGCCAAACAAGCTGCCCGCGGTCATTACTGTGAGGTAATGTGGCGTTTAAAATGTTAGTCATTTCTTCAGCAAGAGGCGATGCACTGGTTAGTGAGGACAATAAGTCATTTGTTACTGTGAAGGGATTCAAGAACAGCATTTAAATCAGTAACAACACACAGCCTTCTTACAGCATAAACACGCAGAGTGACGACTCTCGCATTTAGCACGCAGAAATGTGTCAGAATAACTGCAAGATAAAACTTGTGACTGTGAGCTGATAGGGATTTGTTATGTCTGTGAGTTTCTATGTTCCTGTTTCTCTGTGAACAGTCGCTGGCCTCCTTCCTCCACTGTCTGCCAGCCAGCAGGCTCTCCCCACATCACATGCATCTCCTAGAAGACTAGAAGATGCTGCAGTGCAGATGAAGTCTCATACATGCTTTTTTTTTCCCATTTAGACCTTTTAAAAATGAACATTTCATTAATAAACAAACATCCCACCAACTAATTTCTGCCCCTGCCTGAGCTGTGATCATTAACAAATACAGAAACAATGTTAGCCTGACATCTACTGAACAAAATTTGTCATTGCAGCTCAAAGATACCACCCATCCTCTGCACCAGTCTCTCTGGTTTCCAAGGCTGAGTGGCTATTTAGGGAGTCGGCATATGATTGAACAGAGACAATGAGCACATCAAACAGTTTTAGTTCATGTTTCTGATGTGTCCATTCAGAGAATGCTGGTTTATGCTGCTCATTTTAACCACGAGGTGGCTGTAAGGCTATAAAGAAGGTGTTGTCAGCTATGACTACCAGAACAGAAGAGCTGAAGAGAAAATGTGCCACGGGTCTTGCTCTGTGTTGGTCTGTTGCAGTAGGATGAGAACCATGGATGAATGGAATGCACAGTAGTCGATCCTTTCCTTATTACACTGGAGGGCCACATAAAAAGTTACAGAGGGTCACCACTGGCCAGTGAGCCACACTTTAAACCAGGGGTGTCAAACTCATTTTATAAGGCGGCTCACATAAAGACAGTCTTATCTTTACCAGGCTGGACCGGTATAACTGTTGCCTAATAACCTATAAAAACCACCTCCAAACTCCTCCCTTTTCTTTCAGTTTTCGAAAGAAGACGATACACTTCATTAACCCCCTACTGGGAAAATTACAACTAGATCTCAACACACACCTTGTTGTACATATATACACACACTTAACATGCAGTTGAGTGAAATACACGCGCGCACACACAAACAGAGGTGAGGGAGAACAAATCAGCTCGTTGCACGTGCCAGGGAGCACGGTAAGGGTTTGGCGCCTTGCTTCTGGGGCGCCTTGGTGGCGCTCGGGGGTGTGGGGTGGCTCCAGCTGCCACAGGTATCAAACCAGCACCTCATCAGCAGCCCTCTGGCTCCCAACCATATGCCGAACAACACGAAGAAGAAGAAGAATTTTAATTATAAGGCCCAGTTTTTATACTTAAAGAAGTAAATTAACCCTTTAAGACCTACGGGAGTTCCAGGGATCCCGTTTTTCATGTCTATTTTTGAAATGCCAGTAGAACTGCAGCCAAATAAGAGAGCAATAATTCTTTTTGCATAAAAAAACCGGAGGAGATGCACTTGGATACCATGCATTAGTACAACAAGTTAAAATTCTCCAAAAAATGGCGTGCAAAAATGTAAAGATAAGCTCTGGCGGACTTGTTCTGTGGTAGGTCATAAAGGGTTAAAGAAAAGCAGCAGCTCTTTGTACTTAAACTTTAATAAAATAAAATAAAAACTACAGAAAAAGCACCAGAAGCTCCTTCCCTGGACCTTTTCAGAAAATTTGCAGAAGGTGTTCTTTTTTGTTGTTGTTGTTTTTAGTTAGTTTGTTTGTTTTTTACTGTATACTAGTGGCAAAAAATGGAAAATTCTACTTTATACAATAAAAAATAAACTTTTCTGATGTTTAAAGGAATACGGTCAATAAAAACACCTAAATTTCTGCCATTTAATGGTTTATCTTTGACTTACTTTGCTGTGTGACAGGCTATAAGAAAAGTCTTTGTCTTTAAAAAAAAATTATTAAAAGATACCATTAAAGTCAAAAATTTATGGCCTCCTTCTTTGCCATTTTTATTCAGTTTTCCAAAACCAACCAGTGTGCCAGACTGGACACTATGGCAGGCCAGTTGTGGGCCCCAGGCCATATGTTTGACATTTGTGCTTTATACCATCATACCAGGTTCATGAGTGTCTACTGGGACATGGAGACAGGGTACACTCACTGGCCACTTCATTAGGTATACTTGTTCAATTGCTCAATGCACGCAGGCATCATCAAACCGAGCATCAGAATGAAAAAGAAAGGTGAACGTGCTTCCAAAACTGCTGAGCTTTTCCAGCACAACTATCTCCAAGGTTTCCAGAAAATCGTCTGATAAAGAGAAAATATCCTGTGGGCGGCAGAAAATGCCTCGTTGGTGCCAGAGGTCAAAGGAGAATGAGAAGACTGTTTCAAGCTGATAAAAAGGCAACTGGCTCAAATAACTACCTGTTACAACTGAAGTAAGCAGAAGAGCATCTCTGAATGCACAACCTTGAAGCAGATGGGCGCCAGCAGCAGAAGACCACACTAGGTGCCGCTCCCGTCAGCGAAGAACAGGACACCGAGGCTGCAGTTCACCAAATGGTACAAGAGAAGACTGGAAAAACGTCGCCCGATCCGAGGAGCGCCGCCTCCTGCTTCAACATTCAGTCCAAAGACGCACAAAGGGGTTAGGTGTATTGGTGATTCTAAATTGACCATAAGCATGAGTGTGAATTACTGTCTGTCTCTCTTTGTCTGCCCTGCGATGGACTGGTGACCTACCCAGGGTGTACCCCGCCTTTCCCCCGTGACCCTGAACTGGATAAGTGGTAGAAAATAGATGGACGGATAACAAAGGAACAGGCCTCACTGTGAAACTGCTTGGCAGTCAACCGTCCATTTACTTCTGAACCTCAGGAAATAGGACTCTCTGCTGTAATTCCGAAACTGTTCATGTAAATACTTTGCTCAAATCCCTTGAATTAAAGGTTAGACTCCAAATACTCATGGACTTAGCTGTAAACCAGTGTTTAAGATTACTTGTAATGATGCAATTTGCCCACAGGGTGGCTCTAGTCTTCCTGTATTATCCCCAAGCTACATTGTGCAACAGGTGTTTTCAGGGAAACACAGCCTCATGGCAGAGTTGAAGAAACTTAAAGTGAATAATAATAATAATTGTACAAATAAAACATTTTAGTCCTCTGGACTTTACATATCTCTCTGAAAGCTTGCATCAAACACCATGATCTGCATTCAGCTGTGCATTTTAAAGCTGATTTGGCTTTGTTTGTTCAGACTGCACAAAGCTTACATTTAATTCATTTGCATAGGAGTGATCAACAGTGTGATAATGAGGAGCTGCTACAATGGCTGCTCTGCACTGCATCACTGCAACAATTTGGATAAAGTACCTTTCCACGAGTATAAAAACATTTCACTAACTTTTCATGCAGGAAGCATCACAGAAATATGCATCAAGTAATCTGTAAAGTGAATATGTTCCAACTTTACATGAGTATAAATAGATCTCTGCAATTTATTAGGTACAGCTTGCTAGTACTGGGTTGGACCCCCTTTTGCCTTTTAGAGATTTTGGTCCATAATGACATGATGGCAGCACACAGTTGCTGCAGATTGTCAGCTGCACATCCATGATGAGAACCTCCTGTTCCGTCACTTCCCAGAGGTGCTCTGTTGGGTTGTGGTCTGGTGACTGCGGAGGCCTTTTGAGTATTTTCGATCACTGTGGTGTCCAGGAAGCCAGTTTGAGATGATCTGAGCTTTGTGACATGGTCATGAAGGGATGGACATGGTCAACAACAATGCTCAGGTAGGCTGTTGGAGGGATGGAATCATGCTTTCATACTGTTTTCACCGAATTCTCACACCGCCATCTAAATGTCACAGCAGAAGTCGAGATTCATCAGACTAACGTTTTTCCAAGCCTTTATTGTACAGTTTTGGTGTAGCTTCAGTTCCCTGTTTGCAGGTGACAGGAGTGGCACCTGGTGCGGTCTGTATCCCATCAGGCTTGAATGTGCTGTGTGTCCGTAGATGCTCTTCTGCATGCTTTGGTTGTAACACTGCTGTCTTCTGGCTATTTTCCGTGGACCTCTGACATCAACAAGGTGTTTTCATCCAGAGATGTGCCACTCGCTGGGTATTTTCTCTTGTTCGGACCATTCTCTGCAAACCCTAGAGATGGTCATATGGGAAGATCACGGCAGATCAGCAGTTTCTGGCAGTTTCAGTTTCAGACCAGCTCATCTGGCACCAACAACCATGTCATAACCATGACTGTGCTGGCAACTCCATTACAGTCAGAATTCTGGCTGACTGCTTTTTCTTTAAATATTGTCGACACATTCTGGAGGTGTGTTTTGGGTCGTTATCCTGTTGTAGGGTGAAACTAGCCCCAATCAAGTTTTGGCATGGGGTTGCAAAATCTTGTGATAGCTTTCCTTCCTCAAGGTCCCTTCCACTCTGTACAAATCTCCTGTTTTACCACCTCCAAAGCACCCCCAGACCATCACACTGCCTCCACCATGCTTGACTATATGACCAGCTAGACGACCAGCAGTGAATGAAAACATTGGAAGTGATCAGTATATAGACAACAGGCAGTACACGAGACTTATCTGGGACATCAATATATTGAGGTCCTGCAGTACTAGGGTTAAGCACTGTTCTTCCATCTTTTCATTTTTTCTGCATCTCAAAATACACTACTCACAAAAAAGTTAAGGATATTCAGCTTTCGGGTGAAATTTCAGGATCCACCTAAAATGCACTATAATCTCTACAGGTGAACTTAATTTGACCTTCTCTACACTTTTGAATGCTCATGTTCAGCTGTTCAGGGTTTCAGTACTTTTTGCATAACTTGCTGTTCTCTAACAAGGTGCTTAACAGCAAAATTCACAACTGCTGTTTGATCCATGAATCGACCAATACATTTACAGGTTCAGTTAGAATTGGTATTTAAACAGTCCTCTTCATCATGCTGTTTACAGTTTGACATCATGAGACCAAGACGAAGTGATCAACAGCACCTTGCCATTGCGAGGAATCAAACAGGATTTTCTCAGAGGGAAGTGGCCACTGAGCTTAGAGTGTCACAGAGTGTCATCAGCAGGTTGCAACAGAGACATAGAGAAACTGGAAGAGTCACAGAAGTCAAGCTGTTATTGATGGTCAGGGGCACATGACAAATTACTGAGACACTGACATTTTTTTGTTGTGGTATACCCACCACTGTTGTTGTTTTTTGTTTCAGTAAATCGTTTGAGATTAGGAAATCACTATTGCATGCTTCTACTTAAAACTTTTTATTTGCCAGTCTAAGAGAGTTTGGCTTTTTCTTGGCAATTCTGTCATGAAGTTCCGCATCCTGAAGTTGAACTCTTCACTATTGATTCTGAAACTGGTGTGTGACAGGTACTATTTAGTGCAGCTATCAGCTGAAGACCTGTGAGATGTCTTTGTCCTAAACTACACACTCTCAGATATTTGTCTTCTTGCACAGTTGTGGATTGTGGCCTCCTACTCCTTTTTCTGTCCTTCTGTCTCTGCTTTCTGAAGGGAGTAGTTAACAGCATAGTAAAAGATTTTAAATTTCCTCACAATTTCTCACACTGAATAGCCTTCCTTTCTAAGCACAACAATAGATTGATGGGTCTCTAAAGAAAGTTCTTTTTTTCTGGCCATTTTGAGCCTGTAAACAAACAACTGCTGATGCTGCAGATGCTAAACCTAAAGAATGGCGTGCTCCTTTAATTGTTCCCTTATTAGTACATTGGTTTTCAGCGGTGTAACACAATTCCAAAAGGGTTTTCTAATGATCAGTTAGCCTTATAAAATGATGAACTTGGATTAGCAGTCATGTACCTTCAGCTGCTCCCTTGTATTCTCCACAGCAGGTTAATATGCATTGGTAATTTGGCAGAGGTTTTACACTGAATACCCTTCCTGAGGCAACCCTCCACGGTGAGAGGGGCTTGAGTTCCCACCTGGAATCTAACCAGAAACCTTTCGCTTGTAAGATGAATGCGCAAACCACTACGCTACACATCATCTGATTATTATTAATTGCTTGTGAAACGGATAAAATTCTTTGAAATGGATAAAACTGCTTGTGAATTGCATGAAAATGTGTCATTCTCAAACAATGAAATTTACAAATGATCCCAGACTTCTGAGCAGTAGTATACATATTTATTGTAAAAGTAAAGTGTTACACAAACACAAAAATATCCTTAAATATTTTCTATTTTAAGGACATTTTTAGCTCAAGCTGGTATTAAGTTAACTGATGCAGACATTGCTGAGGTGGTTGAGCAGGTTGTCCCACTTGATAAAGTCATCATCCTACGTTGGGATTGTGTCCATGAATGTCAGCAGTAAAACCCATCAATGTTTTCATTAATGATAGCAAATGAGGGCAGCTGTGGTTCCCATAATCCACTTGTGACTGCATTTCATTCACCGCAGCCAACAATGAGACATGCTGCACGTCTGCGTGTGCGCACATGTGTGTGTGTGTTGCACTTCTGCGGTCAACCACATTTGCATAGAATTTGTGTTTTGTGCTGCCTTTTGAACGCTTGTTGACATTTTGCTTAAATGGCTGCAGTCAGGATGAAAATGCCCTCAACTACTTCCTTCTTTAACAGTTCATTCTCATGGGTCAGAGAGATAAGCTGGGGAAAACTGGGAGTGGGCATTGTGCCCACTGTAGTCATAACTGTGGAGCAATAGTCTGAGTAGTAAAGGACTGAGTTCAGAGTAGGTAATGCATTTTTTTTTCCTCCTCAGGGCTTACAAAATAAAGTAAAAAAAAAAAAATCAGAAAACCTAGGAGGAAACTCAGAAAATAGTTAACTTGTGTGCTGAAAACTTTCTCCCACATGCATTGAATTCAACGCTGTTAAACTGTGCAAGGAGTGTTCGCTGCATTTCCTTCACCACCTTGTTTGGGGTGTGGCGCGAATATTTAGCATTGCTTTCTTTAATGCCGAACCATTTATGATGCTGCCAAAACTCCTGGCATCAAATGGGACTCAAAGCAGCAGCACTGATGAATCAATGGCATGCATGTGTTAAGAAACAAGGTGGTACAACACTCCCCAGCACCTAGCCAGTAGGTGCGGCGCTCTCTCGCTGTGTCATGTTTTCAAGAAGTGCGAGCTGCTTTGTGCTGGTTATTAATAGAGCAGCTTTGATTCTCACCCTGGCCAGCAAACCACCGCAGACCATCACGCTGAAAGACATCTCAGACTTCATTATACTGCAGCTTATAAACCTCTCTACTCACTCGACAAACCCTTTTCTGGATACAGAAATACATCACATTACATACACAATCTTAACCACAATATTATATTAGTTTCTTGAGTCGTATTTTTAGGTATTATATTGTAATGAACACAGTGTATCGTACATGTGGTTTTAAATTCACCTGTGTTTAGTCCATTTTATCTTAGCTTGCCAGTAAGAAAAAATATATGTAAACAGCAAAAATGATTATTCTTGCCGTTTAGTTGGTTTATATCACATCACTCATCTCCATGACATGCTGGACGTTCTCATTCATAGCAACTCACTATGGCACCCGGATTATTATTATTTGCCTTACCTTTATAGACTGTATATACTTGCTAAATTTAAAAGCATTTATGCAACTTTAAACTTTGATACATAAAGGTAAACTCTGACACATTAAGGTGATATCTGCCCCCAGATATAGTTAAACTTCATGTTCATTTTCATCATATATTTATAAATATATTTATATATTTTTTTTATTAAATTTTATCTTCTTAATTGCATTTCTATATTCATATTTATATTTATATATAATTACTGAAGTGTCTGTAATGCAATAAAGTATTCTGATTCTGACACTTTACTCCACACAGTAAACAAAAGATGTACCTTTTTCTTCATTAATATTTTAAGTACTATACTGTAATGTAGCCTATTATAAATTTGTTCTTCATTTTAATTGCTTTATTCTGTTTCATTTTATCTTGTCTTACCTAGTTTAACATAATTTAGACCAGGGGTGTCAAACATAAGGCCAGAACTGGCCTGCCAAAGGGTCCAATCCGGGCCACTGGATGGCTGATAGGAAATGGGGAAAAATGCAAAACAGCAGCACCATGAAAATTCAAGATTCTTTGTTGTCGTTCCAATCTGCACTTACATGAGAACAAAGCGAGCTTGGTTACAGAGGCCTAGGTGAACAGCCGATAACAGCAGTAGATAAAATAAAACAAAATAAAATTATATAAGCAATATAAAAGAGGCACAGCAAAGCAATGTAGAGCCACTAAATATATATACAAATTAAAACAGCAGCAGATTAATGTAAAAAAAGCTTTAAGTGCAAGTGTGCAGTGAGGTAGTTGCTTGTCTATATTGAAGCAACCTACAGAGCAGCACCACCGTTCAGCAGCCTCGCACCTGTTGGAATAAAGCTGCTCCTCAGACTGGTGGTCCTGCTGTGGATGCTCCGCATCCTCTTCCCCAAAGGAAGAGGGACAACAAGTGCATGTGCAGGGTGGGTGGGGTCCTTCATGATGCAGTGGGCACTCTTTCTTCATCTGGTGTTGTAGATGTCCGTGGTGGTGGGTAAGCTGCTCCCCACAGTCCTCTGTGCAGCCTTCACCACCCTCTGGAGAGCCTTCCTCTCAGCTACAGAACAGCTGCCATGCCACACAGCAATGCTGAAGCAGAGGACACTCTCCACCACACATCTGTAGGCGGACAGGACTGAGCCTCCGAGTCCAACACTCCTCAGTCTCCTGAGGAAGTAGAGGCGCTGGTGAGCCTGCCTAACCAAGCAGGAAGTGTTGCTGCTCCGGGTGAGGTCCTCGCTGAGGAGAACGCCCGGGTACCTGAAGCTGGAGGCCACTTCCACAGCTGCACCTCCAGTGTGCAGAGGAGGAGGGTGATGTCAGCTCCTCCTGAAGATCACAATCATCTCCTTAGTTTTCTTCACAGTGTGGAGTTTCTGCACCAGGGTGTGTGGAACGATGGTGTCGAATGCTGTGGGACATTAAAACTGTAATTTTGTCAGTTTTTGTCAAGTTTTCCTTCTGACAGAGACGTCACGCGCGGTATGGCAAAATGAGTACATAAAAAAGAATAGCCACTAAATAACATAAATTCAGTTTCTGTTGTTGTTTTTGCCTTTTAGTATTCTGTTAAATAACAGAAAACCTTTTTTTTTTAACAAATACAGTGGATTAAAAACTGTATATTTATAGTTTAATGAGGCTTTTATTTATTAAAGTTTAAGCCCAAAAATCAGTACTGTATGGTTTATTTGATTTAATAGAGCAGCACTTCTTTATAATGTAGAAAAACTCAGATGCATTGTTGAAATTGCCCTTTTTTCCACTTGAGACATCTCAGTGATTATAGTTAAGCTCCATCACACTGAAAGAAAGGGGAGCAATAGTTTTTTAGGTTTTTTTTAGGTTATTACTCAATTTTTTATTTTGGTCTGGCCCGCTTTAGATTAAAACAGGCCGTATGTGGCCTACAATGTAAAATGAGTTTGACACCAGCTTAGACCATTCATTTAAGTACGAAAACGTAAATATATGTAGGTAAAATGTAAGACAGACCTAAAAGTCAGAATGTTTTTTTACAGTTCATTTTGTTTATATTAAATGTCCTTATATTCTTTTCTTCAGTCATATTTTAAGTACTATACTGTAATGTATATTGTAAATTTATTTTTGTTTTTATTTTCTCGTGTTTTGTGTTTAAACATTCGGTCTACACTCACATGTATGAAAAGGTAAGTAAATGTAAATAAATGTAACAAGTTATTTTAAAGGTTTTTACTGCTGATTATGTTTATATTACATACCCACATATATTAAACACAACAATCTAGCTTTCTATTTTTAATGTTTTAAGTACTGCACTGTAATGTGGTATATTGTACATTTATTCTTCTACATTTGCATTTAGGTAAGAAAATGTAAGTAAATAGGTAAAAGTAAAACGTAAGATACACCTAAATGTAAGAATATTTTTTCACCATTTTTACTGTTCACTTTGTTAATTACATTTCTTTATATCATTTTTTCTAGTCATATTTTAGTGCTATACTACAATGCACATTGTATATTTTAAATGAACTTTTTAAATTAAACTTTGATTTTTTATCACATTATCTGTTTTACCATTCAAGCTACACCTTACATTTAAGTAAAAAAATGTAAGAAAGAATACATTTATATAGTTTTTACTGTTTACATCCCCTATATTACTCCTTTCTTAATATTTTTAAGTTTCACTACAAGTAGCATCAATGTAGTGCCTCTGTAGTGCAGTGGTTTGCACATTTGTCTTATAAGCAGAAGGTCCCTGGTTAAGGCCCTATCACCATGAAGGGCATCTGGCATAAAACCTTTGCCAATTTTCAGATGTGTATTAATCTGCTGTGAGGACCCCTGACAGAAAACAGGAACAGAGTGAATTAAAAGTTCAGTAATAAATTAATAGTACTGATTACATTATGCCTGTGTGCTTATATTGCATCACCTGCCGTGGTTTCCTGTCCTCCAGGTGCAACCCTGTTTCTGCCTGTCTCTCCTCTTAACCTTTGTAAAACCTCCTTTTAAACTTTGTACAGCAACCGTCTCTGCATTAAAGCACACTGACCGTTTTGTGACTGTGTTCCGCATCTTTTGAATCCCTTTGTGAAACTGTGGCATCACCTATGTGTATACAGCACAAAACACACACTGTGTCGTTTAATTTATTAATCTTTTAAGCATTACATTAATACTAAGTCTACATTCAGCAATTGAGTAACTATAAAATGCAATCAAGTGCAAGACTTTTATTTAATTTTACTGTTCAGTGTCTTTACATGACATCATCTACACTTATAGTAACTAAAACGGTATCATTTTCACTTTATTAAGTGCTATACTGTCATGTGTATATCGTATATTATACATAACTATTTCATTTTATCATGTTGTCTGTTTTGACTTACACCACTACACCTTACATTTACACACAATAACAGCTAAAAACAAGTGTTGAATAAAAATCAATGTGGACTTTCAGCCTGGCACTTGTTTTGAATCCCTGTTCTTCCAGGTGAAAAACTGCCTGCCGTTGCCATGACCACTTATTTCCTAGATAGGCTTTTTACTCTTTATAGATGAACCTAGTGACTGATTCCGCCCTGTAGCGGCAGGGCCATTACTGCGCTGGAAAGTGTCACAGCAGTTTAATCCAGTGGCCTCCAGGTAAGTGCTTATTGGCCTTGTCCCAGTTAGAGCATCAATCATATTTCACAAGTACACCACAGTAGATCGACTGAGTCCATTTAATCTGTGTAGCCCATGCCTGTGACAGGAGGAAGACAATAGACTGCTGTTAACAAAAACTCTTCCATGCTGTTGCTACTGAGAGCTTCTTTCTGTAAATATTCTTTATCCATTTCTAGCGAGCATCTTGTTCCTCTGCATACCCACGGAAAAATAAGATATGCACATGATTTTTTTTTAAAAAATTGTCTTTTTCAAGATTATTCACGAACAAATAACATTTACACATTACACTCACATACTGCATACCCTTGCATCATTTCTCAATTCAAACAAACATAATGAAATTAGATTAATTAACAAATTCAGGAGGAAAATAAAATTCAGCACTTTCATTTGTCATGATATTCATATATGGTTCCCAGAGTTTAACGAAGTCTTTTCGTTTGTACTTGGCAATGTATGTTAAGCTTTCCAGTCCAATACATGATTTTTTTTTTTTTTTTTTTAAAGGGTTTTAAGAA
>VUQH01061699.1:14244-25301 GCA_015106775.1 Etroplus canarensis | reverse complement strand
TTCAATTCTTTATTTTTTTTTTTTTTTTTTCAAAGGGTTTTAAGAAAGCACAATACATACATGAAATCACTTATTCATGGTGAGTGGTAAACATAGAACCCCATTTCCAAAAAGGTTGGAATGCTGCGTAATCAATAAATAAATACAATGTAATAATGTGCAAATCTTATAAACTAACATGTTCTTCCAAATAAAAACAAAGAAAACATCTAATATTGAAAGTGAGAAATTTTACTATTTCATGAAAAATACTAGCACATCTTGAAGTTGAAGGCGGCAACACGTCTCAAAAAAGTTGGGACAGGGCCATGTTTCCCGCTGTGTAACATCCCCTCTTCTTTTAACAACAGTCTATAAACATCTGGGAACTGAGGAGACCAGCTGCTGAAATATGCCTTCCCTGAAAAAAAAGTGATCTGGAGGGGTGCATATGTTGCTCTAAAATCTGTAGATACCTTTCAGCATTGGTGGTGCCTTTCTATGTGTACCATAGGCACTAGTGCAAAGATGCAGGCTTTTAAACTGAGTGCGTGGCACGGTCAGACACAGACAATGATTTCTGGAAGTGTTCCTGAGCCAGTGAAGTGATTTCCAAGACAGAATCATGCCTGTTTGCAGCGCAAAGATCACCAACATCCAATATTGGTTTTTTTGGCTGTGTCCCTTGCATGCCTCCAGATTCTCGGAATCTTTTAAGGATATTATGTACTGCAGATGATGGAATATTTAAAGTCTTTAAAGCAAGATGGAGGCAGATGATCTGCTGTGGCGAAAGAAGAAGATTCTGAAGGCGGCAGGTTCTCGCAGATTGCTGAATCTCAGCCCTACTTTACTTCTGACACTGGATTTATGGAACTGCGCAGTCATCTGTCTGCATTAGTATTTTCCTAAGTAAAGCCAGTGCAGATGGGATTGCCACCAATGCAAACACGCTGCAGTGCAGTCCTCCAATAGCAAACTATGTGCAGCTTGATGCGAATGACGCTATGTGCAGGCCAAATGCTGACTGGGTGAAAAGCAGTCTGTATATTTTAACTCTGATCTTTCCTGCGGCTGAAGAGCCAACAGCAGCAAGCAAGAGCAGCCCACAGATTATTTGTGACACTGTTCCCTGGTTGACTGGAGCCTGGAGGTGTGTCGTCCCTCCAGAGTGTAGAACTTGAATTTCCACCCTAAATATTTCTATCTACCGTGTGCATCTACTGCGTAAATATGTTTAAAATGTAGTCTTTGCAGTTATTTTTATTTAAGTTGGGTAAATATGCTTAAAAGTACCTTTGAGGGTATCGTTTTTGCTGCCCATCCATCCATTTTCTTCTGCTTATCCAATACAGCTACAGTCAATTTACAATCGCCAATTAACCTAACCCCTTTGCATGTCTTTGGATTGTGGGAGGAAGCCGGAGCACCCGGAGAGAACCTATGCAAGCACGGGAAGAACATGCAAACTCCATACAGAAGGGCCTTAGCTGGCAAGCTGCTGGATTCAAACCTAAACCTTCTTGCCGTGAGGCAACAGAGCTAGCCGCCACACCGCCATGCTGCCCTAGTTACCTCCACCGAGGAGGCTGTGTTTTCATCAGTGTTGGTTTGTCTGTTTGTGTGCAAATTAACTCATAATGTTATGAACGGATGTAGCTGATTTTTTTTTTTTTATAAAAGGAAGAGGTGATTAAATTTTGGGACAAATCGGGGGATGGGATCATGCCAAACAAAAAATCCTTAAATCAGTAACTATTGAGGTAATAGTGATATTAGTATGAATACCTCCGCCAAGAAGGTTGGACATCAAAGGCATGATCATCATAGTGCCTTTGATCATGTCTTGGACATCAAAGGCACTATGACAGACATGAACATGTAGGAGTATTAGTTTTAAACAGTATGATGACCATGCCTTGGCTCATGCTCGGCAGAGGTCTGTGCTCTATGAGTGCGTTTCTAGTTTTTGCTGCTTTTTTAAAATTTGTGTGCATATATCATATATTGCTTTATAACTGAATGACTATCTGCTGCTGTATACAATGCAAATGTCCCCACTGTGGGACTAATAAACTCTTATCTCATCTTACATTTTCTGCGTTTCGTTGTCCTTGTCCCGACTTTTTAAAAAATTGTTGAGCTAGAATTTTTCAACGTTTTCAATATTCTTTTGTGACTACAATAAGCGTTCCCCGTGGCGTAGCGGTTTACACATTTGCCACACAAAGGAAAAGTGCCTGGTTTGATGCCAGATGGGGGGACACAAGCCCCTCTCGCCATGGAGGGTTGCGTCAGGAAGGGCATCCAGTGTAAAACCTCTGCCAAATTACTGATTACAAGGGAGCAGCTGAAGGTACATTTTTGTGACTAAAATAATGCTTTGTGAGATTTGCAAATTATTGCTCTGTGTGTTCCCAGCCTGTTTGGAACTGAGGCTGTATTTACTGTCATTTCATGGAAGGTGGACTCCCATTCCTGGAAGATCGATGGTGCATAAAGACACCCCAACGGAAGGAGCTGCAGGGACACACACTACTGTACTTACTGTACTTGCTGAGTGGGACAGAAATAGGAGGCTTGGGGGTGTCAACATTCCATGAAACGTTGCTCTGTCGGGGCCGTCCCGGCTGAAACATCGCGAAGTTTCCTGGTCTTTTTCAGTATTTTGGTGGCAGCAGGAATCAGGCAGCCAAGCAGAGCCGTGGAGGCAAGTCCAAGAAAGGTGGAGACTCCTGCTCAACTTCCTGCACTATAATCTAGAAGCACCACCAAGAGACAGACAGAACCAGGGAGGCTGCCGCCGCCGCTGCTGCTGACGAATGGATATACCCCACACCCGGCTTCTTTCTCGGCAGTGAAGAACGCTTCGGTCGTGCTCGCCTGCCTGGCTGGTAGCTGGTGTTAGCAGCGAGGCTGCTGAGCGAGAGAATCCCGACGTTTGATATCGAGGCGCCGCGAAGGACAGGAATGGGTGAGTTTCCATGATGTGGCGCTTCTGTGTGTATGCGTGTGTGCGCGTGTTGTGTTTACACGTTAACGGCTCTTTATTATTTTTTTTCCAGCAGCCCAAACCGAGCTTTTAAATGAAGCGTGTTAAATGAGGCTATCAGCGCTTTTTTGTGGAGTTACAGTTAGCCAGCCTGGGAGCTAGCGGTTTAGCCTAGCCAGCTAGCCGCTTGCCTGCCTGCCTAACTGGATAACACCACCTCCATCCCTGCGGTGGATTTGGCTTCGCTTCTAGCTAATGTTAACAGGAGCTGCCTCAGAGCTGGCCTCCAGAAAGCCACCCACTGTCCCGAAACCACTCCCAGCAGCTCGGCATTCCCACTTTATTCCCGCCCGGCCGTGCTCAGTTATCCAAAGTGAGGGTGGAAGTCCAGGCAGGAAACTTGTGACTTCTCCGGACTTCCTCCTCTGGTGTTTGCTTTAACCTGATATACGGGATAGGTAAATGCACCTGTGGGCAGTGCGTGTCGTGATTTGGAATTTTGCCACGACAGGGGCAGACCTAGCAAGTTTTCACACCCTGATGCGTGCCAGTTTTGACTTTTCCTTCAGTTTAGCCTGCGTGCAGGGGCGTTTCCAGGATTTTTTTTTAACCGGGCGGCACAGGGGGGAGCCCACCAGCCGGTCAGAGGGGGAGTCAGAGATAAAAATAGAAAAAATGCACTTGAAAATTCATCAGAGTGCAAAGAAATTCTGCCTCTGTAAATTCACATTAGGAGACTTATAGCTGGGGTGGGTCTAAAAAATCCCCCCCTCTCAGAGTCTTGTGCTTCTTGTGTTATATTATTACAGTGCAGCTGCATCTCCTTTTGTGTTCTTATAGCGACAGGAGGTCTGTGCATGTTCAAATCATCATTGCTCATTGAATTTTCAACCATTTTTTTTAATGCAAGTTGCCCAACACAAGGCTCCAAAAGGTCACTCAAAGGTGAGGGCTAAAAGTAGTGGAAGAGAAGAACTGCAGTGTAAGAGCGTAGGACATTATAATGAAGAGAAATGAGTGTTTATGTTGGCGTAAAAACTGTGCCAAGTCATAGCTAGGGGGGAAGCAGGATACAGGTAACAAGTTACAAAGTGAGGCAGTGCGTGGAAAGAAACTAGAAGAGTACCTCACAGTACTGGCTTTAGGAACAGTGACTGCATATGGCTGCAAACGAGCAGAGAAACGTGTGAAGCGGACCTTGGAACGGTCTGGTGGAACTAAAGCAGAAATGCCATTGGAACACTTCCCATAACAGAACCTGTAGAATAGGGACAGAGATGCCACAGAGCGACAGAGCGATAAAGGTTCTAGATACGAGGTCGAATCAAGTCCCACCAAATTGATAACACGCTGCTGGATTCTGTCTAACAGGGCCAGATGACAGGAAGGGGCCCCAGCCCAGATATGGCTGCAGTACTCCATGACAGGGCGTATTGTGGACTTGTATAATTAGAGAATAGCGGCAGGAGGGAGATAATGTTGTGCGCGCTACAAACAACCTAGGTGTTGAGAGGCTTTTTTGGCAACATCACGTATGTATTTGTCCCAGGAAAGTTTACAGGTGATATCAAGTCCAACTAGCAGGACCATTTTTTTCTCTAATTTTCGTTTTATTTCCGGCTGTATTTTCTGGCTTCCCATGAGCCCCTGGATGTCACTGCCTTGTACTAATGTAGCGGCCGCATTGAAGCACAAGATTTAAACTCAGTCAGTGGAGCTAATAACATATAGTCTGGTTACAGATGTAAATACACTATTCACAAAAAGTTAGGGGTCTTTGGCTTTTTGGGTGAAATGTATGGAAAATGTAAAAACGATCACGCTACAGTGATAATATTATTATTATCATGAAAGTAAGGCGTTTAAGAAGCATGCAGTGGTGATTTCCTCATGTCAAAATAAATGATTGAAACAAAAGCCAGCAACAGTGGTGGGTATACCACAATGAAAACTGTCAGTGTCTCAATAATTTGTCATGTGCACCTGACCATCAATAACAGCTCGACTTCTGTGACTCTTTAAGTTTCTCTGCATCTCGGATGCAACCTGCTGATGACACTCTGTGACACTCCAAGCTCAGTGCTTACTTCTCTCTGAGAACATCCTCTTTGACACCTCGCAATGGTGAGGTGCTGTTGATCAACTGGTGTCGTCTTGGTCTCATGAGGCCAAACTGTGAACAGCATGATGACGAAGACTGCCCAAATACCAATTCTAATTGAACCTGTAAATGTATTGGTCCAAGGTGCCGTTAAGCACCTTGTTAGAGAACAGCAAAGTTATGCAAAAAGTACTGAAACACTGACCGGTTGGACATGTGCATTCAAAAGTGTAGAGAAGGTCACATTAAGTTCACCTGTAAAGTTTATAGTGCGTTTTAGGTGGATCCTGAAATTTCGCCCAGGATCTGAATATCCCTAACTTTAGTGTGAGTGGTCTATGTGTAACTCTACTGAGCTGTACAAGTAAATAACACAGTCTCACACACCCTTTATTTGCAGTTTGCAAAGTAAATGAGAAGTACTGTGAGGAGGAATCAGTCTTGCAAAACTTAGAAATGTATTGTTTTTCATTCATAACTAAACTGAAAGCTTTCACTGCATGCGATATTGAAATTTGCATTGAGAAGGATGAAGCTGTCTTTCACAGGAAAAAGAGAAACCAGACCTCCTTATCCCCCATTATAATTTCTATCGGTGATTGCGTTGGGGGTGTGTGGTGGTGGTGGTGGTGGTGGGGGGCCTTCTGATCCAACCCTGCCTGCATGACTACACTCACAGGGTCTGTTTTAAATGTGGATTCTTAAAGAAGACTATAAAAGGTTTTCTTTCTCTCTTAAAGCATCTGTCTTTGATGCTGCAGATAACATTTTGCTGTGTGTGTCGCAGAGTGTTTTTGTTGTTGTGACAGCATGCAGAACAAGCCCTCTGAGCTCTCTGAGTATGTTGCAAATCTCCCCTACTGTATCATGAGACTGCAGCTCTATGCAGGCTGTGGTTAGTGTGGCTGTGCATAGTACGACTTGTTCAAGAACCTCGCTATCCTGTAAAGCAGGTTTAAGCTCTGCCTCTTGCAGACTTCACGTTAGGTTGCATTTGAAGTGACAGCACCACAGCATGATTCTAACTAGCAGATAAAGCTCTGTACTTGGCGTTGGTATGCCTTTCATCAGGTGGCTCATTCCTGGGGATATCTCTGGCTGTGTTTGAACACGTCCCAACTATGCGTGTGAGCTCCACACATTCATTCACTGTTTGCTTTCCCTAATCTTAGGTTAGACTACCCATAGCCACCCTCAAGGTGACCAAAATCTACTACCTAGGTTTGGTTTTAGCATTACGTGGCTTTTGTTTTTGCACTTATTTTGACAGATGGTTAATAGAAACAGCAAAGAAGTAAGAAGGAGAGCTAATTTGGTGAGGAAAAAAAAGAGCCCCAGATATGAATTACATGCAGAACCCAGGAAGCAGGATGCAGGATTCCATAGTAGCGATTAAACAAAGGCAGGACACAGGCCAAACTGTTTGGTTTAATATTAACTCCAAACTTAACTGGCCTCAGCCAATATTTACCAGCCTGTAGTCAGTGTTTAGTTCCCACCCTGATGTTAGTGTAACTGTAATGATCATTTTACTAAGGGTGTATCCAAATATGAGGGCATTGGGTGTCTTCTGTTCCTGTTAGCCATTTTACATGTCTGGAACAGCTTGTAAGATTTTTTTTAGTGTGTGTGGAAAGTTTTGCTTATTCATCCAGAAGAGCATTTGTGAGGTCAGGCACTGATGTTGGACGAGGGGGCCTGGCTTACAGTCTCTGTTCTAATTCATCTCAAACGTGTTGGATAGGGTTGAGGTCAGGGCTCTGTTTGGGCCAGTCAATTTCTTCCACATCAAATTCATCCAACCATGCTTTTGAAGAGCTTGCTCTGTTCACTGGGGTACTGTTGTGCTGGAACAGAAAAGAGGCTTCCCACAAACTTGGAAGTATAGAATTGTCCAAAACGTCTTGGTAAGTTGAAGCGTTAAGATTTGTCTTTGCTGGAACTAAGGGGCCCAGGCTAACACCAGTAAAGCAGCCCAGTAACATTAACCTTCCTCCACCTAACAGTGTAGTCAGGCAAGTAACATTCTCCTGGCATTTACCAAACCCATACTCATCTGTTAGATTACCAGGTAGAGAAGTGTGATTTGTCACTCCAAAGAACATGTTTTCACTGCTGCAGAGTCCAGTGGCAGTGGGCTTGGCATTGTACTTGGTGATGTACGGCTTGCATTCAACTGCTCGACCATGGAAACCCATGCCATGAAGCTCCCAAAGCACAGTTTCTGTGCTGATGTTAATGCCAGAGGTCATTTGGAACTTTGTAGTTATTGAGTTTGCAGACTGTGGGTGACTTTTACACACTGTGTGCCTTGGCACTCGGCAACCCGCTCTGTAACCTACCTGGTCTGCCACTTTGTGGCTGAGTTGTTGTGGTCCCTAAACACTTCCATGGTGCAGAAAAAAACACTTTGTTTATCATGGAATATCTAAGAAGGAAGAAGTTTTATGGATATTACAGTACCACACTGGAATTCAATGAGGAATGACCCATTCTTTCACATGTTTGCAGACTGCATTGCCAGGTGCTTGTTTTTCCTTTTTTAAAAACGTCTGTGAGACTGAATGCAACACCTGAATTCAGTGATTACAAGGTGTGACAAAATAATTTTGTCCATACGGTCAGTTTTATAACTTAACCCTAGTAATATATCAATGTCCCAGATAAGTTTCATGTACTGCCGGTCGTCTATATATTGATCACTTACGGTGTTTTCGTTCACTGCTGATCGTCTAGCTGGTCATATAGCTGGCAGTACTTGGGTTAACGTTCTTTTACCTTTTCATCTGATGTCCATCAACTTAGAACACAAATTGGGGATTAGTGAAGGCTAGATTGATCTTAGCCGTATGCAAATAGTTTTAACTGTGATTTGTTGCTCTCTCACTGGCCATTTTCTGTCTTTACATCATTTTATTAGTGCTGTTTATGTGGAGCTTTTATTTGAATTTAATCTTTAAAACCATCCATACTCACTTCCGTAAACACAGCGGGCTGTCTGTGATGTCACGCTTTTTTCTGCGCACGGGCATCATTCAGTGCCGTAGACTGTTCACCTTGGAGTCTGATGGCGGTCGCATTTAAATTATAATGTGAACGACCACGCAAAAAAAAATCAGATCTCAGCAAAAAATTGGTATTGGCTGCAGTGGTAGCACAGTCTAACTGAAAAAAGAGTTAGCGTGCAGCTATGCTGTAAACCGAGAAATAAACTCTCTCGTCACTCACAGTGTTTGCAGACCTACACCTGGTTCAACACAGCTGTCCAGACTCTGCTGTAACAGTTAGTGATTGCATTTAGTTTTTGCGTTTAATGAGCGCAGTGTTTTCTCAGTCAACTCGTTGGTTTCCATTGCGGAAAGTCCAGCATTTTTAAGAGTTAAACTGCAGACAAAAGCTGTCAAAAAACGGCACCTTTTTAGTCCATTTACACGTTCTGTTAAATATGTTTTTGAAGAAAACTTTTTCTTTAATACAAAAATGAATACAAAAATTAAGGGCCCTGGTCCCCCCTTTTAGACTCACCCGTGCATGCTGCAGGTATCACTGAAACCAAGTTTGGAGGGGGGGGGGGCTGCTTTCAGCCTGCAGCCAGTTCCCAAAGTTCATCTGCACATGCACGGCTTTTATTTTACCTTCTTTAGCTTAACTGTAGATTTGACTCTGTGTAAAACAAATGTGGCTTGATGGGACCAGCTGAAGAAATTTTCTTCAGCTTATCCAATTCAGGGTCATGAGGGGGCTGGAAGATCTCCCAGAGACAGGGTGCACCCCGGACAGGTCGCCAGTCTGTCACAGGGCCCTGACAGCCCTTGTTGGACAAGTGGTTTGAATAACGACTCCTGCTAGGTTTTTTCCAGTAAATATTTTAATGGTGGTTACAGTAAAAAGCACTGCTGTTATGCACGCTACAAAAACCGTTTCTTTCATTCCAGCTCGAGCCCGTGTGTGTAGCTGGGCACTGGCTCCACATTTAATTACATTACACTTATGTTATTCGTCTTTATACCAAGGAATACAGAAACTGCTTCGCTAAATCTTGTAATTTTCATTCCAACATTTAGTTCTAAATAGATTTCTGTTCAGTTTTTGGTCATAAATATGAGGTTCCTCGCTGGTCTGGATGCATGTGCTGGGTGCTTTCTGTTGAAATGTTGATTCATTTATGTTCCGCTGATGTGGTCAATCAGTTCACTGTTACAGTGGACACTGAATAATGTTTTCACTTACCTTTTGTTTGAAACAGTCCCAAACACAAGGCGTTTTCCATCTTTTTCTCAGACTTTGTTCCAGATTATTTCCTCTGTCTTCCTGCTTCCTTCCTGCTAAACATAATGCGGTGTAAGCAAATTGTGTGACAGCAAAAATCATCCATTTGATTAAGAAAGTATCAAAGCAAATAATTTTTACCGAGGATTTATTTTTGTAAGCGAGTCATTGGAGTTACTGGAGCCATTGCGGTCCTAGTGTAAACCCTAAAATGTAGAAATCTAAACCATCTTAGCTTGTCTGCCTCACAGCAGAGATAATCACGCTGCACCTCACGCTTACTGACGTTGGAAAGTTGTTGCTAGATTGATACCATTTTCATACCACTTTAGCAGATTTTATTTCATGTAGGGCCCAGCAAAAAAAAAAAAAAATCTGGAGTGCATCCTACTGCTTCCCAATTATGTCTCACTGTCCATAAATAGTAACACCCTTCTATCTGCTGTAGTCACTGTGTGAGCGAGCAGCAAAGCTTAAAAATTACAGCAAGCACTGACTCTTTGAGTGACAGTTTTGCATGTACAGTGGCTTGCAAAAAGTATTCAGTCCCTCTTTGCGTCTCTCTAATTTATTTTGCGTTACATCCTGTAAATAATCCTGTAAATAAATTTTTGGGGGATTTTACACAAAAAAAATTACATAAATAGTCCAAATTGATTAGGTGAAATGGGTGGGGGGGGGAAGCAGGTTTAAAAAATATCAACTGTTTTTTTTTTTTTTTTAAAAAGTGAAGAGTGTTGAATACATGTGCATGCACCCTTCAATAAGATCTGGTGCCACAAATTACCTTCAGAAGTCACATAAGTAGTTAAATAAGGTCTACCTGTGTCACATGAGCTACATATAAATTTGCACCTGTTCTGAAATGCCCCAGAGTCTGCAACACCACTAATCAAAAGGCACCACCAAGCAGGCCACACCATGAAGACCAAGGAGCTCCACCAAACAGATCAGGGACAAAGTTGTGGAGAAGTACAAATCAAGATTTGGTTATAAAAAATCCATCATCACAAAATGGAAAGAATATGACACCACAACGAACCATTCACCAAAACTCACAGACTGAGCAAGGAGGGCGTTAATCATAGAGGCAACAAAGAGACCAAGGGTAACCCTGAAGGAGCTGGAAAGCTCCACAGCAGAGACTGCTTTATCTGTCCATAGGACCACTATAAGCTGTACGCTCCACACAGCTGGGCTTTATGGAGAAGTGGCCAGAACAGAGCCATTACCTACAGAAAAAAAATAAGAACACGTTTAGAGTTGGCTTGTGTGACACTCCCCAAACATATGGAAGAAGGTTGTCTGGTCGGATGAGACCGAAATGGAACTTTTTGGCCATCAAGGAAAATGCTGGAATCAACATAACATCTCTCATCACTTCAAGAACACCATCGACACAGTGAAGCATGGCGGTGACAGCATCATGCTGTGGGATGTTTGTCATGGGCAGGGACTGGGAAACTAGTCTGAATTATAGGAATGATGGATTCTTGAGAATAAAAACCTGTTTCTGTCTTCCAGGAATTTGAGTTTGGGACATGGTTCACCTTCCAGCAGGAGAATGACCCTCAGCGTGCTGATAAAGCAAAACTGGAGTGGTTTAAGGGGAAATGTGTTGGCCTAGTCAAACCCCAGACCTCAGTCCAACTGACAATCTGTGATAAGACTTAAAGATTGCTTTAAAAGCAGTTTTGCTTTGAAGAATGGGCAAAA